>JBCAUG010512640.1:0-15078 GCA_038406175.1 Haplosyllis leylae | reverse complement strand
GCATGGTCCAAATCCTTGTATTTGACTGTACACATCTCCTCTGGAGTAAAGAAATTAATACTTTTGTGTGTGGGGTCGGGGCCGAAATCAAAGGATAAGTGGAAAATTAATCTGGTCTGGTTTCCTGACTTGGGAACCAAACCTATCGGTGACTGGACAAAAAACTCTGTGGGTAGATCTTGCAATTCATAAGGTCCCGCATGCCGACCCAACTTCGTTTCTTTCATTAACTTCTGCCACATCTCTGTCTCAGATCCTACAGAGATTGGAATATTATTGCTCAAATCTCTTCTGTTCAAAGGTCTCCTGTAACCCAGGTGAAAACAATCCGTGAATCCCTTCACAAGATACTCAGTTTTGTCCGGATCAAACTGTGAGATTTTTAGCAAATGGTGCAATTTCCTGACGTCTATTGGAGTGACTATGTCATTCGAAATGTAGTTCCCTTCAGGATGCCGATAGATTCCCTCTTCTAAACATTAATGTAGATATAAAATAACAAAACAACCAGTTTAACACAACCATAATCATGTACACGTCTTCGTCATGACTAATTATGTGGTGACCTAGTTTCGGAGGACGCTTTATCATGTTTAGCTGCAAACCTGTCAACACTATCTGGTGTTCCCACATTCTGGGAATTATTTGGCTTCACATTTTTATCATTCCTATCCCCTTGCACCTTCCTACATCTAACTGTTCCGTGACCAAACTTGAAGCAATATGAACACATATGTTCATATTTACAATTAGTTCCAAAATTACACTTTCCCCGGTTAAATCTACAACAAGGCTCATTAACCTTTGACCTCCCTTCACTACCATGGCTATTACCGGGGTTGCTCACAATCCCGCCCTTCAGTCTCAGAGACCATGCCTGTTGGAGAATCATGGCCCAGCTTCTATGGGGAAACCTAGCCATGTGAAGTCTGAATTCCCTGTCATACGTGTATACATTGTCCCACACATAAGCAAGAGATATGGTATGAATGACATGATTGTACTCAATCAATTCAGCTGCCCGGTGAGGATTTACCTTACAATATATGTTAGAGAAAACCCTAAAAGCCTGCTCCCATCGTTGGAAATTAATTATGGTGACTGTATAGGATGGGGTTGTCCAAAATGTTCTTCCATTCTTGTAGATCATTTCCAATCTATGATCCTCTTCATGCATGACTTTATCCCTGGGGATTAATTTACTGAAGTCCACATATTCCCCTTTAGTTATTTTCTCAATTATACTTGGTTCGAGATGAGCCCCAACCACAATATAACCCTCATCAATCATAGCTGCTGGTGAATGATTGAGAACCTCAGGCATCCTAGTTATATTATTTCCATCCTTACCTGGAGTTGCAAAAATTCTGGCCTTCGCAGCTTCAGCCTGTCTCAGCATTTCGTGCATCCTGTCATCTGGTGTTTCCATCGCCCTTCCTGGCAGACCACTGGTCGATGGCTGGGGTTGTTCAGGTAATTCTGGTTGCTGTCTCCCTTGTGTTCCAACAGGAGCAGAGCACCTTCCTTCTGCAATTAAAAGTTCAATCTCATTCATTGGTCTAGTGTGTTGTGCAAAATTATCATCCATATCATCACTTGAATTTAAATTAATGTCCTCCTCTGAAGATGAGCTATTTCATTTGGGCACTGCACTTTCATAAATTGTTTCCACCAACTTTGACATTATATTTCTAATTTGGTCAGGTTCACTAGAAATATTAATTGGTACTTTACTCGGTTTTGCCGACTGGTTGTGATTCTGGCTCAATGCCTCAGTACACTGATCCACCATCTCAGCCGATGCCTTCAATCCACTCTGTGTCATTAATTGATGAAGTTCTTCCAGTCTTTCCTTCATCTCTGCATCTATTTGTTGAATTCTCAAAGCAGCAGCTTCTTGATTTATGGTAGCCGTTCTCTTGATTTTCTTCTTCGGGGTCGCCTCCCTACCAACGTGAATTCCAGGATCATTGAATTCAATGTCACGGTTTGGTACTAGATCCTCATTTTTGCGAATCTCCACTTCAGGATCATCATCCGATTCAGCCACATCGGTGAAATTATCGTCCTCTGCAGGTATTGATAATGCCACATCAACCTCCATAGTAACTTGTTGGTAGCCTTCAACAAATTGTGCAGTAGCTTGTTCTCTGCCTACTTCTCTGCTGACATTCTCAAAAACAACTTGCTGGTTGTTTTCATTATCTTCAGTTGATCTTGCATTTTGTTTCCTTATCCTTTTTGGCATGCCACCGCTCCGAGACTCGTTCATCGCATTTTTAGCATTCAGAGAACGCAATCTAGATCTGACATTTTGACCGCCATTGTTTACATTAGCAACAGTTTCTCTGGGTGACAAATCCCGGGTCCTGGATCCACTTCTCTGCCTCTTAATTGTTCCCTTTGTTTTCCGGGGCATTTTGGCTAGCTAAATAAATTGCAATGCAATACAAGCTAGAGTTTATTACGCAAAGAAACCTGAGAATTTCAAAGCGTATTTTGGGGTACTCCGATCGTGTCAAAATCAATTCAAAAAGTGGCCGTTAGACGCTTCACGTGCTGTGACGTCAAAAAGTGATGTCATAACAATGATCAGCCTGATGGATGACTGGTCTTCTGGTTGGGCTGATAAATGCTTGTTCGAGTGTTGAGTAAAATTCATTTAATAAATTAAATGTCACTTTTAAAAAAAATACCCCAAAAAACTCGTAATCATCTTTGTGCGTGAATTCAGGTATTTAGATGCGATGTGAAATGAATGCAGATGAGAGCAGGTGTGAAATCTGAACCTGATGGATGAGTTTACTCCAGGTGGGACAATCTTCAGATAATCTCACGATTATCTCACAAACCCCATCCCTTTTCTCCCTCTCGTCTTCATTGTGTGGATTGAATTTAGAAGACTTTATTTTGTATGGCTGAGGAACAGGTGTGTGAAAACTACTCATATGTAGCGTCGTGCAAAGTGCATGACATTCCAGGTTTCCCTAAATGAATTCTATAGAATCTACGGAATCTATAGAATTTGTAGAATATCTTTGTAATTAGAGTATTCGAACCTGCTATCTCTTACGTGAGAAACCAGCATCAATGGTTTATCAGATTTCCCTGAATTAGCTTAATCGACTGAATTTCTGCTCCATTTAGGAGAAACTCAATTGTCTGTCTAGGAGCCTAGTCTGCGAAGACAAAGAAGTCACGGCACCATAGCTTCCGGCACTTCAGCCAAAAAACTAGTTACGCACTAAACCACTGATGCCAGACACCGCCGACTCGGCCATAAGAAAGTGAGATATTGACCAAAGATTATTAGATCTTCAGAGTCATCTTGTAGATTGTCCAGTTGTAGCTTCTCTTTGTTATTCGAGTTTTTCTATAATTCGTCATTTTCTGCCAAATCCTGGCAGAATCCTGCCAGCATTGCCCCCAGTGGGTATTGAACCCACAATCTCTTGATCATCACTCTAACACTCTACTGACTGTGCTAGGCAGGAATGTGTTAGGCATAATATTTCTGAAGTAAGCTTTGTTTCATGCACCACTTCACATTTTGGACTTTGATCATTTCTAGAATCATTAGGGCATGATTTTACAAAGGCCTTAATCATTCACACAGATAGTAATTTAGCTCAGTCAGTAGAGTGTTAGCATGATGATCAAGAGGTCCTGGTTCAATCCCCACTGGGGATTTTTTATTTTGCTCTTCTGCATTATTGCTGGCGAGATTCTGCCAGGATTTGGCAGAAAATAACTTGATTGTCGGTTGTTTTATTATATCCCAATCGGGGTTTTCACGATACATGCTTCTGTCAGATTATCTGACAGATCTTCATACAGGGAAGGGAAAACAAATCGTCAAAAATTGCCCCCAGTAGGGTTGGAACCCAGGACCTCCGGATCATCACTCCAATGCCTTACCAACTGAGCTAAATCACTATATGGTTGTCTGTGTGAATCATTTAGGCCTTTATAAAGTCATGCTCTATTGATTCTAGAAATGACAAAGTCCAACATGTGAAGTGGTGCATGAAACAAACAAAGCTCACTTCAGGAATCTCCTGCCCAACAGATTCCTGCCCAGCTCAGTTGGTAAGGCATTGGAGTGATAATCCGGAGGTCCTGGGTTCCAACCCCACTGGGGGCAATTTTTTACAATTTTTTTTTTTGCTCTTCCCTCTGTAGAGATCTGTCAGATAATTTGACAGAAACGTGTATCGTGAAAAACCCGAATGGTCATCATGGAAATGAGATGGTATTTAACTTATGAAGCATAGAAAAGAAGCAAGAGTGTTAGCCCGAATGGAGAAGAGATTTGTTCAAATGTTTTATTTAACAATCATTTTCTAATTACAGTATACCGTACACACAAATTCTAGTGGTAACATTTTTGAAGTGTAAAATGCTTTTCGAATTGACGGTCACAGACTGCGCAGAAAAAAAAATTCTTGGCAACATCGGCTGCAAACAAAATTAGGCACGACCAAGAGGTTCCAACTGAAGTTGCCTTTGCTTGTTCAAAGAGTTTCGAATCTTCTTATCAACTTGCCTCTGTGATTGAGCATTATTATCCGGCTGTTTTAGTAGGATAGGAAGAAAAGTTAGTGTCAACAAGAGTGGATCAGCCACAATATTTTACATAATCACATTCCCACCATCCTGTGGCAATCCAAATTTACGATTACACATAAGTGGGTTCCATGCCTTCAAATGCGGGGTCTAATAGGAACGAACGCTTCCCGAAAGACATGTTGGCAATTATTGAGTCATCGTCCTCAGAATCAGATGTTTCTGAGTCGACTTCCGGTTCTTCCACAACGCACGAGCGTGGCGGATGAGAGTCTTGTTGAGCCCCTTCTTCAGGTGAAACAGGAGTCTGAGTGTCATTAATACTGTTAGGGTTTGTAATGAGAGCTTCATCGTAGGAATTTGCGGGAAAATCATCACTAAAACAATCATCATACACATTATTTACGTCATCAGTAACGTCATTACATTCTACAGCAGTAGGCAACGGATCCATCTTTGGACAACAATCGTTGTTGTCGCGTTTTTCATTTATGTCTCTTGTCGGACTCTCATTATAAATCATGTGACAGGATGCTGACGGTGGTTGCACTACTATTTTGGGCTGATTGGCTGAATTGGTCACCTGACAGGAAGTAGATGGAGCTTGAGTATAGACAGGTGGCGACTGGGACGATGGACTGACTGGCGTGACGTTAATGTTATCGACATTATCTTCATCTAAGTACATAGAGACGTCGCATTCACTGGAGATTGAGTGGTGTAATATCCTCCTGACAACTTCGGGAGTTGGAGGGGCTGAGCATGCGCGACACGACGTCTCATGAGCAGGAGAGGCAGCATTGTTATATTCCACCTGGTTTCCATAGCAATAGGCCATTTGGTTACGATCGTTAAGGCTGTTATCTGATTGACTGAATCCTACTCCAGTGTGAAGAGTAGCTTCCCAGGTCGGAATGCCAGAATTATTTTCCACAATTTTGGGAGGATCACTGTCTTGTGAATTTTCCCTTTGCATGTGTTCATATGTCAATTGTGGACAGTTGGCAAACAAATCAGGCATTTCACCTTCCTGCTCCCTGACTGGTAGAAGTACATCATCATCACTGGCATCATCAAGAAGAGTTTCCTGGCTACCAGGTGTTTTGTTGCTGATTTCATCGTCTGGCGTTTCCATGGGAATTGGTGTCATATCATCTTCATCTTCCATGGAAATAGCATTGGTGTAGTTGGACTGCTTGGCTTTCGGGATAAACTTAACATATTCGTTCTGCAAGTACAAATATTTAAGGAATTCTTTTAGAGAAATTTTAGTCCAAAAATACCGATTTGCATTGTGATGACTTCTGTTCAAAGGGATGATATCTCGTTTTTTGTTGTGTCAATCTTGAAATCCATACTTGGAAAAATACAAACCTTATATTCGGATTTCTTATCTAAGTCCTTGCGCACCGGAAGTGGAGAGGGTGGGGCAGAAGCTGACGTTACAATTAACAATGGGCGATTCTCATTGGACGATTTGGGTGAAAGTTCGTCTTCTTCAGTTTCTTTTTCATCTACTTTTCTGTATACAGACCCTGCGTCGTTGGACTGGAAGTAAGAATTTACATTTCGGAATTTAATTTCAGAAACACAAAAACGTTTTCCCTAAATCCGACCCAATAAATTTTACCAAATATATAAGCTAATTAGGTAAATCTTAAAAGAGACCCTAACTACCTGCTGTTATTTTTACAACTACTCACCAAAGACACATTACTGGATTTAGATCTTTTTACAGACTGCTTGTAATTTTTTTATAATCACATTACTACATATTAGTTTGCAGGGGTGGATCCAGGATTCTCCAATGGGAAGCTGATAATACAGGAGGTGGACGATTTTGCTAAACTTTTCAATCGAAGTGATTGAGGTAATTAACGCAAAAGGCCATTGAAGCAGCACAAGTTTGGGAAAACCCAATTGCCTTTAAAAATTGACTGAAGGTTCCTGATTTGACGTACTACGGGGCAGAATTTCATAACCGTTTGATTTTATGATGGGTTACATTTCAGTGTCTTTTTCTTCAAAAATATGTTCTCGCTGATTTTTATTCAACGATAATTCAATATTCTGATAAGTGTACATATTTGTAGGAAGAGAGAAAATGTCAAAATAGAAGAGAACTTTTGAAGCCGTCTTATTTGTAATCTTATTCCAATATACATAACAGACACAACCCTTTTAGTACTACAGTTACCCGGTTAGTAATTGTACCTCAGATACTTATTTTATTCTTCTGAAGGATAGGTTGTGCACTTTGCACTGTGCTTTTCAGTACGTTCAGAAAAAAAAATACTGCCAAAACAGCAGTAACAAAATAAACCGTATTAGATGGCAGCTTGTGTGTAGTACAAGCAATCACATGAATAGCCAGCCAAAATTATACTAATTTGCAAAAAAATGGGGTAATTAAATATTATCAGAAAACGGAGATTATTTGAAGGATTCAAAGTGGTCTGGCAAGAGTTAGGTCTTTTAGATAGTATTGTTCTCAAAAAGATTACAGTAAAATCCGTGTTAATGTTCGTTCAAACAATGAAGATTTTCTGATTAGTTTAACAAATTAGTTAAATAAAACTCAATAACTGCTGTTAGGTAAGCGAAATAATGCAACTAAGTAAATGTAAGACAGGCTCGAAAAATTAAAATTCTCACCTTTATTAAAAAAACTAAAATATCAAATGAAATTACACAATTATTACAGTAAATTCACATGATCAACTTTAAATATTTGATGGTTAACGTTTCACAGGACAAACTTTCAAAACATAAGGTACACATTATCAAATAAATGAGTATATATTTTTTTTCTTTTTTTCACATAGATCTATTTTAAAAACTTTAAATCATAACATAATTATATCAATTACATCATAAGACACTTGTAAAATGAAAGCTACTTTGGAATATTTATCTGCAGTCCATGGGAGGAAAAATTGGACCAATATCTCCCATTACACGAACATTTGCTGAATCGGGTCATTCAGTTCAGTTCAGGTTTAACTGAAAAATATGTCTTTCCACCTAAATATTGAATGAGATTTTGTCCCAAATTTTAGCACATATTTTCTACAGAATAAGCATTTCCTGTCTCCTTCCACAGACTGCATTACATCTAGAACAATGGATTTACACCAAAAGGATCAAGTAGAGATGAAGAGGGTACCTTGGTAGCAGTGGAGTAGTGGCTATTGCTGCGCAGTGAACCGCCCCCGCCTCCGGCACCCCTCAGCGCCACAGAACAGCTGCGGAACGTAGGGCGTTCGTCCATGTCAGAATCCCTGTTCCTCTTAATATAATTCCTGAAAAATAAATGAAGGAAATCTAAAAATCTTTATTGCCTTTACTTTAGTATCCATCATTTTTATATTACACACACATGTACAGGGCCAGGAAGTTATGGCCCTCTTTCTCTGCTAATGTAGACAAAACTAGTGTCAGTGAAGTTCTTTCTTTTGTTGAGAAGATGTCTACCTGATTCTCATAATAACAGCAACAATGAAGAAGAGACCAATCACTGTGGAACATGTAGCAATCACCATGATCTGTGTTCGACTCAACTTTGGCTCTGGAAGAAAGTCAAATAGTCAAGTATTACTGGAATAAGTTTGTCAAGTAATTCAGTTTAAGAGTCGAGAGTCAATTAAAATGTCTTACACACAATCAAAAAGTACGGGAAAAATGAGATTTTAGCCTTTCTTAGTGTTTCCGAGACAAACTTCATTTGAGTTGAGAAGGTTAGAACTCTCCGATGCATTTTAATCTCGTGAGATAAAATTCAACAAGGAAATGGAAATGTAATTACTGTGTTTATTTGGATGCTTGGATTTGGAGGCATCGTCCCCAGTCCTGCTGTTGGGTGAGCTTATTTTACCGGCATCTGTGCCTGATTTGACGGAGCCTCCACCTGAGTTAATGGAAGTTCCTGTCAGATTGTCACAGTTCCCTTCATCAGAATCACTGGAACTTGTATTGTTAGAAGACAGTTCCGATGAGGAGTTGCTGGAAGATTGTTTGGGTAAAGAATCACTTGTCGAGCTATCTTTGTTGTTTTTGTTATTGGTTTCTTTAATATAAAGATAAATTCCAACTCTGTATGTTGCTTCTCCTTCTGTCTGCAAAGATTTCACTATTTTCTCCACTGTATAACAATTCTTCAGGCTGGGATTCAAGACGCCCAGTTTCTCGAGGGCGTCAACAATTGCCGCCATCTTTTGGATTTTGTCCTTGTCTGTTTCTCCAATGTGATAAGTACTGACATCTAACTGCTTGTTGTTGTCGAATTCTGAGTTTTTACTTGGCTCTTCTGATTGGATGCTTCGTCCCAGTGTCATGGTTACAGAGAAGGACATCAAGTTTAAGGTCACATGAAGTGACACAAACGACGACACTTTCATCCTGAAAAGTTTCACAAATGTGTTCTTTCCCTTGCTTCCAAGTATTCCATTTCAACTGCTGACAATTGTCTGAAATGAGAAACCAAAGAGAAGCTGCATATTTGCAGGATGTCTTTCTAATTGTTACCAACCACGTAGTACTAGGGAACGTTTTCACAGCTGTCTGTCATCTTTCTGAAAGGGGGGAGGGGTGGCTTCAGAGGTGGGGCCTGGGTCGGTGGAGGTGTAGGGTCCAGGTCAGAGGTGGGACCAGGTCCAAGGTGGAGGGGTCAGAGGAGGGGACCCAGGTACAAGGTATAGGTGTCCAGGTCAGAGATGGGGGTCCAGGTCAAAGGTGAACCCCCTCCCCACCCCACCCCACCCCGACCCCACCAGCAGTGGAATACAAATGGGTGTCTTGGTCAGTATTGCCTTGTAATGTTGATGGGAGGCTGTTTTGTTACAAGGATGTTTTTATTTTCAAATCTTACTTCCCTTTAAAGTAGGGAAAGTAGTTCATTACTAGCTTTTTTAGGGTGCACGGTAATAGGGGAAAGTCAGGATGACGAGCGTCCCCCTATGACAAAATCCAGCTCTGGTGGCCATATTAGGTCATGCAAGGAAAGATGTGTCTGGAATGAAGAATTTCTATTGGGTCCAATCTATTTGTTTATCCTGCATAGGCGCTATTTAGGAAAGCAAGAAAAAGCCAGTAATGAGTTGGAAAGTTAGGACAAAAATAAAATGAACTCGATAAACTTAAAAGACTGGAACTAATTAAATCATTCAAGCAATGTCACCTTGCTTTTCATTTTTTTCTTTCTTTATCAAGTTCTTCATCATGTAAACAAGTTGTTTTCTTTCTGTGTAATGAGTACAGTATGTATGTAGGATTTACTTGTACTCAAGTGGATAAAAGCCTTGTAAAATACCTGGTGTGAACTATATATCATTTAGTTTATGTATAATCTTGGTGATTGTACCATCTGTATCATATTTTCATTTCAAAGTTTTGTTGGACCTGAGGGCACAAGGAACAAAGCTTGGCCTGATAATACAAATAATATTTGTACACACAGTACAGAGACTTAATTTCAGATTTATATGAAGATAATATTTGATTTGATTCGATTCCCACCACTGCTTGAAAAGAATGTGAGAAAAGAAACAAACAGGGGTATCAGTGACCCATGAAAAAGAATGATGTCTTCCAAAATCTCAAAAAATAACAAACTCAAAAAATTATTTTTAAAAGTGACATCGAAATTTGGGAATCTCAATCAAGTACTACCTTGTTTCATTACGAGGAAAAAGGCAGCCTCAACACAAATGGACTTGCACCATTCAAATTACCACCTCTGCAAGGCAAAATGTCAAAATGACTTGTGTTTGAATTTTGAAGAAATGATTTCATTATCTATTTCAATTTAGGACAGAAAAAATTTTACCCTTTTCACTTAAGGTGCCATTATTAAATGTTTTAGGTGTCAAGTATATCAAGTTTCCTTTTTACAGTTAGTTCTTCAGTTATTGAAGTACTGTTCCAAAGATTCACATACAATTGTCTCTTAAACCCTTGCTTCTCCTTTATTGCATTAGAAGTACCTCAACTTTGAATGGTCACAAAAGCCAATAAATTTCCAACTTAGCTTCAGTCCTCCACGTTTCACAACAAAATTTTCCCTGCACGTCTCCTTAGTGAATAGAGATATTCATGTCTTGAGAAGTTGGTAAGTTGAGACATTGTAATGTCATTATCTTGTATTTCCCTGAGGTACTCATCAGTCTGATTATCAGTACAAACAAGGTCAACTTCCCCTCCAGACAATTCACGTTTCATTCTCCCCACTCACTGCATGCTCAAAGGAGAAATGTCCACGGACATCTCTTTCAATTTTTCACTTGTCTTTATCAGCATAGCTGAAGAAAGTATTATTGCGTTTCCAAAGGAATAGAATAATTCGTTTTCCTTTTCTGTTTCCAGGAACAAAATCTACTGGGTCAAAGAAAAAATAATGTAACTGGTTTGACGTTGCAAGGAAATGAATGAGAGACGACGCATTTTGCATTCAATGCAAGGGAGCTTTTATAAATCGTTGTGGTTGTCGTCAATTGATCTGTCTGTGTAAACATATGGTTTTAGTAAACAGGTAAACAATGAATTATTTTCTTTTGTTCACAGAGGTTGAAACATCAGTGTACCCCAGAAAATGTACTCATGAGAGAACATCTAGCATGCCACTTTGTACTGGGTACATCCTTCAGTATCGTGAACCATCACCTGGTTTTGAGTATTTTACAAAGCACAAAAAAAAATGAGGTGGCTTCAAAGGAGGAATATTGAATTATTTGTCTGTATCAGTTCCTCATAAAGAACATTCTAATTTTTCACGATATGCATTTCTATCAGATTTGGCAGTTCTGACAGATCTAGAAGTGGATTTGTACTCCTTGCTCTATATGTATATGTAACGTTTTGAAGAAGTACAAGCCATCTACCAATTGGTGGAAATATCAAATAACCCTTACCTTTAAAATTTTAAATTGTGATAATTCTTAAAATTTGCATTTTATTTCTGTCAGATCGAAGATTTGCTCACCATGAAAACCCCGATTTGCAAAATAAGAGATGCAATATGTAATGCTCGGAAATATTCTTTTTGAAAGAACTCATTGTTCACAAATGACAATTCATATGTAATAAAAGTGACACTGGTGGAGTAGTAAAGGAACTAATTAATATATTTCATTGTTCTTTCTGATAAAACGTTCCAATATTTCCATGTAAAGATAAATCTTATGAATATCATGGGGATTGCATGCAACAAATGGTTTATTCTACTATATATAGCCAAGGATGGCAGTTGATAAGGTGTAGCAGGAAAGGTTTAATATTGCACGCAGATTCAAGGCAATGCGAATATTTCAGAGTCGTGATTGGTATGCTCTTAGGTATTATAACCACACACGGAAATCTGCAGGGGACCTTCAAGTGATAGCCTTCTTTGACCAGCTTTTTTTCGGGTAGCTATCTTTTTTCGCCATATCCAGGACGTTTTTACCATTCGATAAAAAAAATCATAAAAAGAAACACAAGAAAATTTCTTATCGTACGGTTGTACTATTATACAACATGTGATAATTTTTCCACATGTCAAATAGAAATTGTAAGACAAAATAGTTTTGCCCAATCCGTCTTGCCTTGCCTCTTTCGCTCATTCATATTTTCATTTCTTTGATTAGAAAGGTCTACCTCATTTCATTCTAGAAATTTCACTTCATCTCAAAGAGACCAATAATGTACAAAAACCTAATGTTTAATATTAGTTGCTCTGCAACGTATATTGAACTCCTGAGGGAAAACTTCAAAGATCATTTCCCAGTCTTCGTCAATGTTTTATTGTATTACTCTGCACATCTCTTCTTTTTGCATAGGAATATCTCCAAGCCAGCCTCATGAATTCATCGGACTTTCTTCTCGCTCCAAAACGAAATTAATACCAGGAAAGAAAATGTATTGGGAACGAATATTTTTGATCCGTCATGGTTGTAAAAGGGACTTGGGGTATTCAAACGCATGCCTCTTGGTTGTCTTCTTTGGCTTAATTGAGCCCTTTCTTCTTGCTGTGTGAGCGTCAGTATGCTACTGGTTCTTTTGAATCTATTTGGTTTCAGTTTTATGCGATAAGTTCCATTATTTGTCCTTTCTACACAATTAACCTTTATGTTTGTGACTTAAGATATCTATATTTATACCAGTACACAACATGAAAAAGAGAAAAGGGATTGACGTAAGACTTCTACATTTCAATGCCAAAAGTGTAAATAAGTGTCATCTGTGAAATAATTTTATATGACGTTGGAAAGACAAAGCAAATCACTTCTATTATCGTCAGGACAGCTATTGCTATTGCATCACGCCTCAGAAATTAACATTTGTCTTCGCAACTGAAATTTAGCTGCTAAAAATGTACCGAGAGACAAAAATCTGAATCTGAAGAATCAGCTTAGGCAGCAGTAGCACTTCTTAGTGCGTTGATGTCATCCTACGAAACAGATTAACAATAACAACAGACAATTTTCACGTTAAGCAAAATTACCTTTTAGACTAATTTGGTCGAAGTACTGACAGATGTATCAAACAGCAATGCAAAGACATTAAATGAAAATTAGTCTATTGTTCCTTATGGCAATCACTCATAGATGGTTTTCAGTGTTTAGACAGCCATTTAGATTGCCGACAGATACATCTAAATCAGATAGTTGCATTTGTGATTTAATGGCATGTACTCAACGACTTTGCCTTCAATAGAATTACGACAGAAACCAATGAGGGCCATCAAAAAAATAAATACTATTCAGGAATGTGGCGGGCTGTGCCAAGTAAATACATTTGATTAATTTGTGTGCTTTGAGCAGGAATTGAATTGTTGGTCTAAGATTGTGCGACGATAACATTCCGAGGCACCAAGGTTGACACAGGTCCCTGTCCACGCCTCAAACAAACGAAAATGTTCAATCACATTTCAATAAAAAGTGAAATCTGCGCATGGGACACCTTGTGTCTTCAAATTTCTCAACTACCCAAATATTATCTTACAATTAATTGCAACCAAGGTTAGTGATTTGAGTGTCGGTAGTAAATTCTTCTTGATATTTGTGACATTTCTCCCAAAGTAATTACCCTGTCTTTCCGCCTCAGAGCTAATGATGGAAATTAAAATAAGGAAAAATGATGTAAACGTGACATTTCAATGATAAAATCAGGCTACAAAACTGTTCTTCGTATGAAACTAAACTCTGGAAAATCTGAACCGGTATCAAAGATGCATTTATCTGGTTTGAAGTTTATCATTACTTTGTGTGAATGTTGCATCCTGGAATGATGAAATAAAACTTTATTTTTCTTGAAACAGCTGAAAATTCGCACATAATGTAAGAATGCGATGGCTATAAATGCTACAGTAAAACTGTCCTGGCGAGGAAGTTTGATGAAAAGGTTAGATGTTACTGATTAGACAGAATTAAAACTATTTCTGTACTAAAATTACGACATCCATCACTGGGTCTTTTCCTAAGATGTGCTCCACAGATACAGATCTTTTTTGATTCGAGATCATTTCCTGGTTAAATTTTTATCGTGTTCATTTCACCTTTGGAATATGTACATTTGCTTCAATTGCAAATGAAAATACGTAAAAGTGATCAAACTTTAAAATGTATGTCTCCCAAATGTTGCTCTCCTGATTTTATTTGATCTAAAAACCAGTGCAGATGTGGCACCTGCTGAGTTTCAACATTTCATTTTTAAGACCACATAAAATTCAGCACTGTAGCACTGAACATTTGCAACATACAACAGAAGTTTGATATTGATATGGAAATCTCGTTACGTTTATTTAGAAGGTTTCAAATACAAATATTGTAATTTTAGGCTGCATAGAAAACAGAGAAAATAGAAATTCAATTGAATCTCTGGAACTTGAAAATGTACCACAAATTACGTAACTGATGTTGTTCGCGGAACAAAAAGCTCTGGTAGTGCCCATTGTCAACGCTTGAATAGAACAGTATGAACGGTAGAAGGGCGGGCAGAGTTTCATTGAATTCTCTATGAATCCCTGTATGAAGTAACTGTCATAGCAATTACTCTTAAATATCTCATATTGTGAGTCTGGTGAGTTACAAGTCGCATTCTGTAACTTAAAGCAGCTGCAATGTAGAAACTGTGTGATAAACATCTATTGTAATATGAAAAGAAATCGACAACAATTGAAATGAAGATGGCTTGTTCTGTAATCGAAACATTACAAAAACCATCGATAGATTCTGAACCAGTCCATTACTAGCTATTTCTATTGATTGCCTTCTTTCATTGGCTTGATATAGATGGTGCCTCTACAGGGTAAACAAATAGATTGGACCCAATCATATTACTTTATTGCAGACACACCAAAGTGAATACATATGACAGTATAGTGTATTCATCAACCTACCCAATAGAGTATGGCACACCACAAGGCAGCTGCCTAGGGCCCTTGCTATTCCTAATATTCACCAAAGACTTGTACAAGAACCTCGATTACTGCAAATGCATCTTGTTTGCCGATGACACCACACTTTATCTGAGTCATAA
>JBCAUG010512529.1:0-15080 GCA_038406175.1 Haplosyllis leylae | reverse complement strand
GTCAGGTTCACCCCAGATTCGGACTTAGGCTCGAATCCACTGTTCTGGCAGCCCTAGCTTGTTGGTGCCTCGCCGACTCGTCTCCCACCGGAGCACCTTGACTGGCTAACCAGGATACTGGCCTCTGGCTCTGCCGGAGCCCTCTTCGTTCTAAGTAGTAATCCTTTTAGTTTAGTTATCCTTTAGCCTTTAGCCCCGGCGATGGGGCCATAAACGCGATAGTTAAGTAATAGTCCAGCACCCTAAGCGCGCAACGGTACGCCGGCATACGCGATTAGACGGGACAAGGACCGCCGTTCGGAGGACTGGAGCAGTGCCCGCCCTCTTAAGTTGTGGTAGAGAGTACTATAGGCCAGTGGAACTTATACCACTGGCGAAAGAGGAAAGTAGGAACATCTTAGCCGACCACCCATTTTGGAATAACCGCAACATGTGGTGTCCCTGGGTGGGCAATGCCAATTGACACTCTGGTCTATTGTCAGTCGGAGTTCTGTCGAAAACTACTAAGTTGTACCCTAGCGTACTTATTTCCTAGCCCCTGGCTATAGGGGACCAAATCTGTGGCCTGGTGTGGGTCAGCACACCGGCAGGTATTAGCCGGCTAACATTGACACCTGGGGTTCCCCGGTTTGGGTTGGTGGGTCAGCTAAAAGTGCCACTCGCTGGCACCGGCATTTGATCCCACAGGGGACAGGACACTAATTTATAATAGTAATAGTAATTCCAAATTAATAGCTCGCACCGACGCTCTCATGCCGGTTGTCCAATGATATTCGAAAAGGGAGTCAAGACGCTAAAGTGCATCCGTCAATGATTCAGCATGCTGACAGGCTCTAGCACCGCCGGCAGGGAATCGCCAGCTAAACTGGAGATGGAGGGAGCGGAAGCAAGAGCTCTGGAGGGCACCGAAGAATCCCCAGATGTCAGGAGTAAGACATCCAAGGGGAAAGGTTGCTCAAAGAGTCAGCAAGCCGACCGTCCGTCAGAAGGAGAGTGCCACCATGGTGAGCAGTACACTATCTACGTGGAAGTAGAGTGGGACCACTGGGATGGGCCAGTGCTGATTAACAGGGTCATCCTGGCCTAGGCCTGGACGGAGGAAATAATTAAGGATCACTTTGAACATGGTCTTGCCGACATCTCGGATGTTGCTATCCTCAGCCCCATGGCCTGCCTAATTTTTAAAGGCTGGCATTCAGTGGGTGAGGGCTTGAAGGAGAAACAGGTGGAGGAAGCCACCGAGATGTTCAGATGTTGCCGGAATTGGGCTGGCAAAGACGTGGATATACTCGCGGTGCCTGTCACCCTCACCGAAGCAAAGCACACCCTGGTTAAGGCGCGGGATTTTATCCACAAGCAAACCCAGCAGAAGTTGTCGATGGCCAAGGGGGTGCCAGCGGAGAAGTTAACCACTAGTAAGGCTACTACGGCCAGAGGGCACGGCATGGTCAAGCACGCCGATAAATACTGTGCCAAACAGTTAGCCGAACGCCAGGTAGGCCTGGGGGATGAGGCGCACACCAAATCTGTAGCCGATCGAAGGATTGAGAAGTTGTTGCGCCCTCTCCGGACACTATCCAGGGCATCAGGAGCTGAGACGACGATGAGGCCTACAAGTCAGCAG
The DNA here is from genome assembly GCA_038406175.1 of Haplosyllis leylae. Taxonomy (NCBI): domain Eukaryota; kingdom Metazoa; phylum Annelida; class Polychaeta; order Phyllodocida; family Syllidae; genus Haplosyllis; species Haplosyllis leylae. The sequence continues at coordinate 13,456 of JBCAUG010512529.1, read as the reverse complement.
TGGAGACCGGTGCAGAAACCGGTGCAGAAACTGGTGCCAACGCCTACAGTGACATCACTTCCCTCTACGATTCCACTGACGACGAGGAAGATTATGACGATATTGTCGGTTATGACACCGAAACCTCTCACCAGGTCGCTGTGGCTGAGAGGAACAAGCAAAGGAAAAAGCAGCAGCAATGGCGAGAACGCCGGGAGAGGAAGTGCATCCGTGACTGGTGCCATAAGGGCGCCACTCTCCCGTTGTTCAAAAATAGCCAGAAAGAGGGTGCCATGGCATACACCGACTGGAGGAATGCCGTGGACGAGCTGATTGAGGACAAAATACCCATGGACTGGATCAAGAGCCTGGCTCTTCAGTCCTTGGAGGGCCCCCCTAAGGATACAGCCCAGCTGGCCAATAAGGTCAGCAAGGGTGATTTGAACGCTATTCTAATGGCGCTGGATAAAACATATGGCCGGTCTGCATCGTACATGCACCTCCAATCGGAGATGTGCAGTATCCAGCAACTACACCGGGAGTCAGCGCAAGATTATTATCAGCACCTAGTTAGGCTGCAGGTAGCGATACAGGACAAGTTCCCGGGCCGGCTTAACGAGTTAGAGTTGGAACGAACCACCCAGGAGGCGTTTTATAACGGACTCTGGGATGAGTTCAAACCCATGATCTCCCACCTACTCGACAACCCCGGCATAATGCTGACCGCCCTTGTGGAAGCAGTGCACCAGATTGACGTGATGCAGGAGCGCCGGCAGATACTCCGCCAGGACGCTTTCACCCGCTATCCAGCATCCACATTAGCCAGCTACCAGAAGCCTAGCTACCAGAAGGACCAGAAGCCATCTAAGGCCGGGGTCATCAATGTGAAGCTGACAAAGTACGAAGAGGTTGATGCAAGCACTGACGAGACGGCAGCCTACCCTGAGGAGGAAACGGAGGAGTGGAAAGACGGCTATTATGTCTGCGCTATCCGACAGGCTGAAGAAGCCCAAAACTTCTTCGGCACCTGTTTTAACTGTTGTGAGCTGGAGCACCATTGGCAGGACTGTCCCCAGCCTCTGAGGCCTGGGCTCCAGGAGATTAAGGACCAGATCGGCAAGGAGGCCGACCAGTTAAACCTGTTTGGGGACAGCAGAGCAAAGGGAGGCCGCATCCCCCAGAAGGGTCAAAGAGGGGCCACGTAAGGAGCACTGGCAAAGCCCCAGAAATAAATCAACCCCCAAAATCTCCCTACTGGAATGACGACCCGAGGTCAAGGTGGCTCAGCCCCATGAATCTGGGCTATGCCTACATTGATGGGACCAGGACACGAGTGTTAATTGACGATGGCTCGCAGATCAACTCTATCACACTGGCGTACGCCAAGTCTCAAGGCCTGGCAGTTGGCCCCTTGGAAGAATTGGCCGGTGACCCATCGGGAAAGTCAATCCTGGGAATCGGAGGGGTATGCAGCAGTATGATCAGGTACATAACCTTCCGCGTTCAAATTGAAGGGGTGCCTAGCTATGACAAGGAGCAGGTGGCTTTGGTCATTTAGGATACCAGCCGCTTCAGCCACAAAGTGCTGGTGATACTTGGAACGCCGACACTGCACCGGGTGGTGTGCTGGATGAAAGAATCAGAGATGGAGAATGCGCCACCAGAATGGCAGCAGGCCCGGGTCAGCTATGAGATAGCTAACCGGCTATACTCGTACCGGGCTGCGCTCCATGAGGAAGCCACCTATCCCACTAACACGAATGAGGACCTGACCGATATAGATGAGGTGTTGAAGTTGCACAAAGAGGTCATAGTACCGGCCTTTGGTTCAGAGATTGTTCATGGTATGACGGCTGAGACAATGATGATTAGCAGCAAGCTCAAGGTCATGACACAAGCCCCATATCCTGAGAATGAGGCTAAGCTGCTGGTAGGACTACGTCCTTTGGACCTACACCGAAATGAAAGACGGTAGCCAGAATGTTGGCGTTGTCCTACATAATGGGACTAGCCAGCCTATCTGACTGTCTGGTGGAAGAATAATCGCCAGGGTTGTAGCCGCAAATTTGGTGCCGGATGCAGAGCCTTCTCCTGCTTTCATGTGAAAGTTGAACAAGGATGAGGAGACTGAGGCACCGAAACTGACGATACCCAAACGCCAACAAAAGTTGATGGAGATCCTAGAGAAAGACGGCAGGTTGGACGCATTGAAGGAGTGGCCGGCAGAACAGGCTAAGAAAGCCCACCGGCTGTTGATGGAGTTCCACCATGTCTTCTCTCTCGATAAGAACGAGATGGGTTGCACCGATACCACTGAGCATGTCATTGAGCTCACTAAGAGTGAACCATTCAAGGAACGATTCCGGCGCATAGCGCCTCCCCTAGTGGAAGAAGTTAGAGAACATCTCCAGGAGATGTTGGATGGCGGTGCTATCCGGCCGTCTAATTCACCCTGGTGTAATGCCGTGGTGCTGGTTAGGAAGAAGGACAGGACCCTAATATAATAATAATAATAATAATATTTATTCGGTACTTGTATACATGCATCAGATCAAATCATTTTCGGTTATCATATTATACAGTAAGAATAGAATGATCGTTGATATTAAACAAGTACACAGGTGATACTCTGAGTCATAATTGACTTTATGCAGTAGCATTAGTACACCTTTTCTTTTTATTATGACTGGGTCTTACTTTTCTCTTTTAGTTTTTATCTTTCGGTGGATTATTTACAAAGACGAATGAAGATGATGATGATGTGCAAACGGATGGAGGATGAACAATTATACAAGAATATTCTGTTTAAAACTTATTGAATTGAACATATAAACTTCTTTTTCTAAGAATACTGTGCATAATGTAAACATAGAATGCAATAAATAGTAACATACAACCGAAAGTTTTGAAAAAGTCCAAATATCATGTTCGTATTAGATCAAACGTTACCACGCATAATGTACGTACTCATACTTGGATCTTCAAGACATCACACTCAACCGATATTTTCCTTGAGGATTACCACGCAAAGTGGCAACTAATACCAGTGTACATGTCATGTAATCAGCAAAACATGATCATACTAAATTCAAATAATACCTTATGAAAGTGAAATCTACAATCTTAGTTCTATTTACTAACATACATTGGAAGAAGGAACTTGGCGAAACATGGATGCGTTACCTCGCATAATGCTGAAAAAGTGTTATCTAATGTCAATAATTATCTTACTTGATACCTCGCATAATGGCAACGATTCAGTTCTTTGGTTCGGATTTACTGCACTTGTGTCTGGTTCGTTGAGAGGCGAACCTAAACTCTCTACCACACTTGGTACATGCATATGGCTTAATGTCAGTATGCCTGCGACTATGTTGCCTAACGTTCCTAATATCAACATGGCTGTATTCGCACCAGTCACATTTTATTGGTTTGCTGTCGTGTTCCTTGAGATGTTTCTTAAGGTCACGTTCTCTTCCAAAAGATGATTTACAGTTTGTCCTATCACAATAGAATCAGACAGTGGTATCGTGCTTGGTGATGTGGTCGTCTCTTTGGGACTTAAATGGGAATGTCATATCACAATGGGAACATGGATACCCTTTGTCCTTGTGTTCATACATGTGCTTCTTCAATGAAAGTGGGTTGTTGAATGATTTGGTACACTCTGTACAAGAAAGCGCATCATGAGTGTTCCGGAAATGAGTATTCAGTTCCTTCACCAGTTTGAATCTTTCACCACAAAGGTCACATCTAAATGATCGCTTTTTTATCTTCTTTTGTAGATTTTGGTCTTTGTGGTATTTAAGACCAAACATTCTTATTTTGAATGTGGCCTTTTTCACTGGCTTTACTGACAGCTTGTTAGTAGGTCGATTTTCCTTTTTGGCTGCAGAGTTAGGTTCTGAGACGTCATCTAGTTCTGTTTCATCTGATGAAACTGGATCAGGAACCAGTTTGCTTACCTGTGGCTGCAATACATATGTCTGGTGGACTGTTGGTTTCAGTTCCTTGTTTTCCCTGTTCATCTGAATTAGCTTTTGAGCAGCAATTTTTGCTGATGATGGTCTCCTCAAGGGCCTCACTTTACTGGGTTTGTGTTTCTTTAGTGGGACTTCTTGTTGACTGGAGCTACTGCTGCTACTGCTGTCAAGATCGGACTTGGGTTTATCATGCAGTTTAGTCCCTGAGACCTCTGTACCTTTGGTACCTTCGATGGTACTTTGATGGGATTCTGGTGTATCACTGTTACCACATGTGATGAGTTGTGCATATGCCAGTGTTGTATCTATCCTGGTTAAGGAGATACTCAACGTTCTGGATTTTAGGTTCTCAAAGCACAGTGTACTGCTTTCGTGAGTTGTGACATGTTCATCTAATTGTGGCAATGCTGTTAAACCTGTGCATGAAGATGTTTTATCCTCCTTGTGAGAGGATTCCCCTGAGGGATATAGACCAAGAGTACTTACTGTATTCGGTGAAATACCCCTTCTTACAGGGCTGCTTTGCGCCAGTGGCAGTTCAGTAGGGGATGAGCCTGGTGGTGTGGAGGGAAGTTCCATATTTGACTCAGATAGCCCTTGGTCTGTTACCATGCATAATGTTGGGTCTGAGTCATTTTCTGGTCTGTTGGTATCCCTATGTGTATCCATCTGCTGTGACGTTACCATGCGTAGTGGTGAGCCAGCGGGATGTTCTGTTACCTCGCATAGTGTCCCACCTTGGATACTGAATTGAGGCGTGTCTGTTGAGTCTGTTGCCTCGCGTAGTGTTGGGGTTTCCCCGTGTAATGAGTCGGCATTCTCTGCCAAAGTATCCACAGCCTCATGCAATGGTGTCTCATCATTTTCTGCATATAATGCACTAGAATCATTTACGTAAATGATGGTGTCATCTCCACTTTCATGTTCACTTAGTGTAGGCTCAGTTTTGATAGAACTGATCAGACTTATTGTTTGTAATGGTGTTGATGATATGGGTAATCCATTCTCATACTCACAGGTGCTGTCTTGTAAAGTATCCAGTGTATGTAAAGAGTGCTCTATTTGTCCACTGGAAGATGTCTGTTACTGTGATGCTGTATCTGCAACCAAGATACTTCTTACATCTTCTATTCTGATGTGTTCAATCGGACTTGATGTAATGAATTGTGAGAGAGCACAACTGGACTGGTGTTTGTCCAATATATTGGTTGTAGTTGCATCAATCAACTCTTGTTTTAGCTCCTTCATTATTGTTTCCAGGTGGAGCAAGAGCTCTCCAATCACCCTGTTGGTAGGATCCAGTTTTAACACTTCTTCGTCTGGTTCTGTTTTCACACGTGCCACATATTCATTGTCAAACAATGACACTGACAGTGTTGCCTCAGGTTTTGGTTCTTCCGGGATTTCGATCTCTGATTCCTGTATAGCTGTTTCGAAGCCATAATCGCGAGTAATGTACATGTACATTCTTTCGTTGTCTATGGTACGGTGTATTGGCGGATTATGTTGGATGCTGTCCAGATCTATTGCAGGAGGCTGAATAGCATTGAATGGTCTTCTGCGAAGAACTCCAAACATACCATTGCCAATATATAGCAAGATGGTCTCACACATTTCCGATAATATACCAAGTGTCATGGACTGTGTCTTTTTGACCGTGCTCCATACTCTCATACTTGTGTGGACAAGGATATGGCATCTATATATTACACTCAACGCTTGCAATACCAGTTCATCAGGCAGGGTTCTGGGCTTCTCGAGTTTCTTTAACCATTTATCAAATTTAATGCTGCGCATCCCCAGACAGACGGTGCCAGTTCTATCATACCATGCCTTATTTGCATTTATCTCTTGAATTACAAGCTGCTTCACTTCATCCGGAGTATTATTTGATAACTCTCCAAAAATGGAGTACAAGTTTTTTCGATTGTAACACTTCCACTTAGTATAGCAGTGTCTTGTATCCAGCCAATACAACAGTGACAATTGGCTTTTGTCAAACAACTTAATATCCATGGCCCAATTGTCCGGGAGGTAACATACAGTAGGGGCGTACTCTACCTCATTGATTAATGAATAAAGTTCCTCAGTAATGGACATTGTACCCAGATTATTTGAAGAGATTGATGGTTTTACACTCTGTGCCACCATTTTGCATGTGATGACGTTTGCGAGATGGTTTTTCTGGGACAGATAGAGGGTATATGTGTTATGACGCATAGTGTCATTTCTCGGATCTGGGCTTACGGATGCAGTCCTATTTGTTATCACATGCGTTACCACGCATAGTGTTTTTAACTTGTTATAATGCATAATGTCTTCGTCCATAGAGTGGTCTCACCCACAGCATAATCAGTGATGTCCACATTACAATGCATAATGAGAATGACTGTGACGTGGGTAGAGAGTGGATGATGTTGATAGTTAAAGTAGAAAGTTTTTACAAGATTTCACAAACAGTGGGAAATAATCTATTTTCCTGATTGAATCAGGAAGTGATTGATAGTCTGTGATACATCGTACTAGATAACTGGTCTTATACCATTTTGTCTTGGGCTTTACATGGTTTAGCTCATCTCTTCGTCTAGTGTTGTATCGATGGTGTTTTTTGAGGCTAAGGTTGCTAGAGTCTGTTTGACAAGCATTCAAGATGGGATCAGGAAGCTGTAGATGTTGTACTTTATAGCCAAGTTTCATGTTATTTAGCTTCATTAGCTCTTTTATTCGAAGTATTTTCAGATCATTGTAGTCACTTACAGCGGGTGTTCGTTTCAGTATCTGAGCGATACATTTATTCTGGAGTTTTTGGAGCTTTTTGATTTGTGCTTCGTTAATCATGTTACCCCACATAGTGATGCCATATATTAAATGGCTATAGATGTGTGCAAAATAGATACATCTTTTAGTGTCTTTTGTCAATTGATTTCTACTCACTTTCAGTAAGTTGGTATTACTTATCACTTTTAGACAGAGTCTGTTGAAGTGATTTTGCCAATTTAGTTTAGGGTCTAACCAGATGCCCAAAAATTTTGTTTCATTTACCACTGGTATTTGAATATCTTTGATGGTGATTCTGTACTCAGACATTTTATTTCCAAATGGCATACATATGGTCTTGTCTATGTTTAGGGTTAATTTGTTGGCCATAAACCAATCCTGGATTGACTTTAAGTCCTCTTGTATGCACCATTCAAGATATCTGGCGTTTTTGTGGCTGAGATATAGGGTTGTATCGTCAGCAAACAAGAGGCACTTGCAGTATTCCAGATTTTTATGTAGATCATTAATAAAAATCAAAAAGAGCAGTGGCCCCAGGCAGCTCCCTTGTGGAGTGCCATATTCAATCAGGTACATTTTGGAGAGTACAACTCCGTCGTGAGTTGTTACTTTTGCTTGTAAAGTTCTTTCCGATAGGTAGCTTTTAAACCAGTCATTGGCTATTCCTCTGACACCGTATATGTCTAATTTCTTGAGTAGGAGATCATGTTCTAGCGTGTCGAAGGCCTTGGACAAGTCAAGGAAGACTGCTAGTGTTATCTTGTCATGTTCATTATTTTTGATAATTTCACCGAGTAATTCACTGACTGCTAATTCACAGGAATGTTTATTTCTAAACCCATATTGACTCCTGTAGATGCAATCATTCTTTTCTAGGAATCTGTACGTTCTGATATACATAATTGTTTCAAGCAATTTAGATATTGTTTGTAGCAACGATATGGGCCTATAATTGCTAGTCAGATCCCTGCTTTTTCCTTAAATGTAAGGGTACTACATTGGCTTGCTTCATTTGCTGGGGGAAGACACCTGTTTCTAGAGACTGATTGAATATTTTCACAAGAGGTTTGGTGATGGACTTACATAGTTTTTTGAGCAGAACGTTGCTGATGGCAACCCATCCACTGCTTGATTTGTTTGGGAGTTTTTCTACTAGTTTTCTTATTTCAGTCTCGTTGGTCGGGAACAGATAGATACTATTTTTATTCGGTTCAATTTTATTTAAATAGTGGCTTTGTGTGTGAATTGGATCAGGTATCTTGCTGGCAAATTTTTTGCCCACTGTTGAAAAGTATTCTCCAAATTCATTAGCTATTTGCTTGCTGTTGTAAATTTGAATGTTGTCTACTTTGAGACTTTCTACCAGGTCAGTTTTGTTTTTAGTTTTTCTGATTATTTCATTTATCATTCCCCATAGTTTTTTATAGTGTCTGATTTCAATGAGACACATCGGTCATGGAAATACTCCATTTTCGCTTTCCTTTTTATACGTTGCAGTGTGGCTGTATAGGCCCTGTAGTTTTCGACACTTTGTGTGGTAACATTAATGTTACCTAGTTTCAGTGTAGATTTGTAAAGGCTTTTTTGCTTTTTCAATGATTTAGCAATGCCTTTAGTTATCCATGGTTCTCTATGGTTTGCTTTTTTAATACTAATTCTCCTTTCAGGGGCATGTTTATCCAGGGCTGTAGTAATTTCTTGCATCAAGGATCTGAAATTGTTGTTGCAATTATCATGGATAATTATTTCACTCCAGTCTAATTTGGAGAGATCATTATTTATTTTGTTTATGTTTTTATCTGTGAGCTTTCTTTTAGTAATCACTGCCTTTCCTATACTGGTCGGTAGTATGTTGTTAAATGTGCTCATACAGGGTAGATGATCACTCAAATCATTTATTACAATTGAGCTACTTTGAGACCTGTATAGTTCATTTGAACAGAATATGTTGTCAATTAACGTTGCAGTGTTATGTGTGATTCTTGTAGGTTTTGTGATGCAGGACATCATACCTAAGTTGATACTGGATTCATAAAAATCCTGAGTGTTTTTGTGACTACTGCTTTTTAGCAGGTCGAGGTTGTGATCCAGCCCTATTATTAGCCATTTTTTCTCTTCGATTATTTGTTGACATAGTTCTTTGTACCTTGATATGAAGAGGTTTTGGTCGCTATTTGGGGCTCTGTACCCACTTATAATGACCACGTTATCATGGTTGCTTTTTAGCTCGATAACTATATGTTCAAAAGGAGAAACTTCAGTTTCCAAGTCATGCCTTCTCCTGTACTTAAGGTCATCTTTAATGAGTATTGCGACTCCACCCCCTTTCTTTCCATGTCTCTCTTTACTTTCTATATTATACCCAGGGAATGATATGAGGTTTTTAGTTTCTTGCCTGATCCAGGTTTCACACAGAAGTACAACATCTACTTTATTTGAACATTCCTGTATTACAAGGCGGGCTAAGTCGTTTTGTTTGTTTAGGACCCCTCTTGTATTGAGTTGGAGTACTGTTAAGTCATCTTTGCTTTTTTGTAGATTCTGTATGTTGTCTTCGGTGATGTAATTACAAGTGTCATTCAAGAGTAAGTCTTTGTCTAGTTCGGTAGTAGGTAGTCTGCTTGCAGTTGTGATACCACGCGTAGTGATTCTGGGTGTTAGACACATTTTTCCTATGTCAAGAGTATTCACGGTTAGAATGAATATTTGCGTCATTAATAAGACAAAATACAGTAATATGGAATGATGATGAAGGGAATGATGGAGTGTGATGTAGGATGAAGGTAGGATGGTTTCAACACAAGTAATTACACTCGAGCAATAGGTGGACAGGTTGGACTGCGACATATGTTAGGCAAACAGTGGTTAATGATTTCACATGGTGATAAGTTCCTATGGTGACTGTTGAGTTCATCAGCATTTGTTTTTGGATAATAATACAGTTGAGTCGTTCTTAGTTACTGATTGATTTGTAGATGTTACCATGCATAATGTTCGTCTGCTTGTGACATTACCATGCATAATGTTATTGATGTTCGATTACTTACATGGGATGAACTGTTTCCACGCATAGTGATTATCAACAATGCTGTACATATGGAGATAGGCAATAAGACAGTAGAATATATGTTACTCACTATTGGGCCTGTTATCACGCAGAATGTTCACTGATTTTCTTGAGCATCATTTTGGTTTCCTCCTGCTATGCTGGCTGTTTGGTTGGGTGAGTTATCCTCAACAGACATTGAGTCTGCCTCCATGTCAATGGGGGTATTATTGTAATTGGGACTTTGTTCTAACCGGATTTCCTTGTGACATTTCATTAATAGCTCCCCTTGTACCCCTGTTCCTATCCAATTTCTTCTGTTTAAGCAGTTGACATCTTTGAGCGGGATTCCTGTTCCCCATACAGGGTCATAGGAAGCTTCACAGATAACCTTGGTCTCGGTGCTCAGGAGTAGGTCTCTAAGATACCTGTTGCTGGTAAATTTGGCTTTGATTCCTGGGTAGCAGGTCTTTAAGGCGTGCTTTCTCCAGACTTCATCGTTACCTCCCATAATGTTCTTCCCCAACATTTTGCATTCCAGCACATTGTCGCTCATCATTATCTGTTCAGCTTTGTCTGTATCATCGAAGAATAGGGCTTTTGCCTCTTGAATAAACTGCTCACTCAACGAGTATTCCTTACCATCAATCTTGAATGTCGTGCTATGAAAGTTTGAAAAGGGGTTCAGCTCTCCAAAGAATGCTATTGTATCTCTGTCACTTACACTTGATGCATGAAAGCCACTTAATTCATTAGGTAGTTTGTGTAAGTCATGGATCGAATACTTGACACCTTGTATAACGAGATAGTCATCCACTATTTTGCACTTGCCTGCATAGTTGTCCATAGACCTTGCCAGTTTTAGTATTGGTCTTAGCAACTTTCGTCGATGTTCAACTTCCGCTGTGTACTCTTTGTCCACATATACACCCCTTGGTAGCCAACTCTTGCTATCAAAGATGGTTTCAGCATGCACCTTTCGTTCAAAACATACAGAAATAGGCCGATTTCTTCCTTGTTTATATTTGCCAATTCTGGTGATGCTCCGGATGGGAATACTTCTGGCTATATTGATCCTTTCCCAGTCGTCATCCTCATCGACAGTATATGAGATGGCATTGTAGATCTTTTCTTTTCTGTTTTCATTAGATTCCCATGGGTCCTCACGTATGCCATGAAAGATGATGTTACTTTCTAGCATTTTTGTTTCGAGTTTTTCTATTCTTCTTTTTAGTTTGTTATTTTCTCTTTCAATTTTGAGGTATTTCTTGTATGATTCACTTTGTTTATTCCTTAATTCTTCAATTTCTTTACCTTGTCTGTCTTGAATCTCCTTAGTGTCTAGTAGTTTGTTCAGTTTGGTTTCCAGTGGTTCTATTAGTTCACTCATCGCAGCTTTCATGCAGTCTATCATTTCTCGTGGCAGGTCAGTTGTCCCTTTTTTTCCAATGTTTTCTGATGTAGTTGACTTGTCTAATTGTTCACGGTTGTTTCCTATATCAGCTGTTACATTGTTGTCATCCATAATTAGCCTCTTCTGTACTGGCTTATCTGCACTTGGGGGTGTTCTCTTGTTTGCACTAGACGTGGTCTCACCTGTTGTGTCCTCTGTGCACTTTGGTGTGAAATAATTATCCAGATGCTTCTGTTTTCTTTTCCTTCCTCTTGCAGATGTCGACATTACATTTCAGTTTTAATACGAGCAATATCAGTTCTCTGTTGATTAACGGTTGTCCCTTTTAACTGTGTTTTTTGTTACCTCGCGTAGTGATTTATCACTATCAACACTGTTCAATATCCCAATTTGAATTTTCCGTTGTATTTGTATTATCATCCAAGATGTTAAACAATTAGCTTATCTCACCGTTTGACCTGTGTCTTTGGTATTTCCACTTATATATATATATTCCTTATGTATTCATGTAATATTTCCTAACACATATCACAGACTTCTCCTGTCCTGTCACTTAACTTATTTCATTTTATATTTTGTACACGAAGATACATCCTTCCACCATGACTCAGTTCAATTTATTTTTGATGATGATGACTTTGAAGATATACATATTGTACTAGACAATGTAATGTAAGAAAGGACACCAGCCAACATTGGGGTAGTCAAATGGCAAGCTGGTCTGATAATGTATGAACATGAAGAGTCTTTGTGGCAAAAAGGCATACTTGGTGAAGACATGCCAGATAAACTTCGTAACAGAGTATTATTCCTTCTTGGCATAAATGTTTATTTGAGGGCAGTAGAAGAGCATTACTATTTATGTAGGGATATCTCTGTTGAAAAAGGCCAATTGTCATTCGTCCTGAATCCACAGGGAGTTAAATGTGTCATTTACAAAGAAGACACTATTACAAAAGCATGTGATGGGGGACTGAAGGACATGAGGCATAATTGGAAGGTGGTGTAGGTGTACCCTTATAATGACAATATCAACCACTGTCCTGTGAGGCTCCTAGGCAAATACTTAGCTCTCTGTCCTAAGTATGAGAAGAAGGCCAACTTTTATTTACAATCTTTACAAAAACCCACCCCCACCCTATGGTATGCTGAACATCACAAAAGTGATGAAAACTATGATGAAGGATGCTAAAATTGAAGGTTTCCTCATTAATCATTCAACTAGAAGGATGGGGGGGGTAAGAACTAAGCTTTTAGGGCTGGTGTTCAAAGGAAGCTTGCGAAGCAGGTAATAGGATATGCTAGTGACACAATTGATAAATATCAAGTAACTAGTGATGCCCAGAGAGAGATGATGTCTCGGTAAGCATAAGAATGAAGTCTGTGAAAGGGTGCTTGTTCAAATGATGTTGTAGGCAAGAATGTTACAAAGGCAGACAATGCTGAAGTCACTGTGTCATAGAATGGGACTGTTTGTAAGTGTAATTGTAGAAATGTACCTAAAGGTGATGTAGGCTTGATGATCAATGAGATTATTGAGTGCCAGTCTGGTGATAATAAGAGTGTAATTAAAATTCAAATAGAAATTTCAAACAAGTAAGAGATCAGTTGAAGGTTCGTAAATTTATGACAGAAAGTTAATGATGAGATGCATAACTAGAGAAATTAAAATGTGTTGTAAGGTATTAATATTTGTTGTGTGCAGTGAATGTTACTAATAAAATGTTTGAAATTGCAAATGGATTCCTCTGTTATGTTATTAGTAGTATATTGTATTATTGTTCCCCTTGATGTACTGGTTCATTTGATATGTCACAAGACCAGTGTCAAAAATTTTGACAAAAATTCAGTGAATTTATTTCATTGTAATGGAATGAACAATAGGACATGCCTGAGACATGTAGATGAAATTATCAAGCAGCAATTTGTCCTTAGAAACAAAAGAAAGCGTGCCCATAATTTTTTAAGGAAAAGTAGCCAGCTTGGAAAGCATGGTTTCGGATCATTGCAAGCCTAAAATGATTTACTCAATTAATATTTTATTTTGAGAATTCTTTCTTTTGCAGAAAAAAGAAACAAAACCAATAGCAGATTTAAATGATGAGACTGAAAACAAAGAGAATGACATCACCTTGCTCAGTGGTATTGTTTCGCAATTACTTTCATTTAGGGTCTTGAATTTTTACCGACCGCGTACGTAGTACGGAGGGAGGTTATGTTTTCACACGTGTCTGTCTGTTAACAGGGGGGGGGTAC
>JBCAUG010512418.1:0-15080 GCA_038406175.1 Haplosyllis leylae | reverse complement strand
CTGACCTTTCGGTGGGGTGTTACTCAGCCTGACTTGTACCGGGGGGTACTCAGTCTGACTTGTACCGGGAGGAGGTACTCAGCCTGACTTGTACCGGGGGGTACTCAGCCTGAGTACTCCCCTCGGCTGGACTGAGTACCCCCCCAGCTGGACTGAGTACCCCCCGGCTGGACTGAGTACCCCAGCTGGACTGAGTACCCCCCGGCTGGACTGAGTACCCCCAGCTGGACTGAGTACCCCTCCCCCCAGCTGGACTGAGTACCCCCCCTCCCTGGCTGGACTGAGTACTCCCCCTGGGCTGGACTGAGTCCCCCTGGCTGGACTGAGTACCCCTCCCCCGTGGACTGACAAACACCTGTGAAACTATTACCTCCTCTCGTACTACGTACGTGGTCGGTAAATATCAGATAGATATAACAGACATTGTTGTACTGGGTAGTTCCTACCAATAACGGAAGATTTTACCTGTAGGGAACCACATTTTTTTCTGGCGATTCAAACAATGAAAGATCCTCAGGAACAAAAGCGCTGCTTTCCAGATTGTTTTAACACTTACATCAAGTGTTCCATAACTGTTATAAGATAAGGGAGTGATAGGTACCTGATTAACAATATTAAACCCATTTACATGTCTATGTTTGTTTGCCAAAGCTCAAGGAGCATCCATTACTGAAGGCACGGTACTTGGACTGCCATGCGAATTTATGTAATAAATTGTTTTACCGTCTTGATCTTTATTGCAAGATGAATGTAAATGAATCTACTCGTGTTTTCTTTGGAGACTGATGCAACGTGGCCTTCTTGGGTGTTTATGCCCGAAAAACTCTCTAAAATTACAAATCATACTGACTCACAATTAAACAAATAAAATAAAATTTATTCGAAGACAAACTTGTTAAAAACATCTTAAAATATTCAACCAAAATTCCCCAAATGAGGGTCTGGTAATATATGACGTTGATGTGTTCAATTTTGGTTTGGTTTCGGTTCTATCGATCATCCTGACGGTGGTACGAAAAAATTAGCCAGTGCGTTCAAACAAACGTTGGGACACACCTATTGCAGACTGTCATTTTAAAGTGGTTTATTTCATAACACCAGGACAGGTCCTTCAAGAGTTGACAACATTGTTTTCTTAAACATTTGAAAATGATCTGTTGCTGATCATGAACGAGAGGGTTTGATTCAAGAGGCAGGATGGCAACTTAGACGTAAGTGCAAGCTGTGGCGCCAAAAACACTTGACATTCAAGTATGCAGATTGCGGGCAACTTGCCGCTGCACCCCAAAGAGGGTAAACAGTAAGCTAAAATCACGTAATAGTGACATTCTTGACTTCAAAATCATTTTACGATGTCCAAATCTGTTTTTTATGTTTGCCTGCATTCACGAAATCAGGGAATATTTAAAGTCGTTGATAATAGCGTCTTCGCAATCAATATAAATTTTGAAGTGTGAGACAAGACAGACACAGACAAATATCACCAGATACTGGATCAGGGGCAGATCTCAGGAGGAATATTTATGAAAAGAAAATTCCTTGGTTAGGACTTCCCTTGCACACAGTCTATTCGGACCCAAAATTTGAATCTCACCTCCAGTACCTGACACACTATCACCAAACTCAAACTATTAAATATTTACAGATATTTGCAATTCTGTAAACAGAGGAGACACTTCAAATCCAGTCAGTAACCACTTGAGTTTTATGCTGGAAGTCTGGTCTTTCGGGACTGTTCTTTTCGGTAAAGCGCATGCTTAGAGCAACTTCATGTAGGACCTCTCTTTCGCACTTTATCATAGAAATCCTTAATTAAAATTCAAAAATTTAAAATTTACACTCAAGTCCAACTTATCTACACATATGAAGCTTATAGTAATGCAAATCGTGATATTCCTCATTCGTCTCTTACAATATTTAATCAGGTCTAAGGCTATAAAAGCCTTTAAGTCATACATTTAAGATACAAATGGAATTAACTCCTTTAAAGGCATGTTTCCATTTGTCCACAGAAATTGAATAAACCCTCAGGCTTTACGGTTCCCTGTTGTTGATCAACAAACAAGCATAAAATGAAAGGCTTCAAACTTTTTTGGGCAGTTGCTTTTTTTCTTTTTTTGTTACTCCTAACTTCAAGGTTGAAACAACAAGACAACTGGTCAAAGCTTCAAACTGATGGCAATCAAACGTTTACCAAGTGACAATGCTTTTCAATCTTGATCAGAGAACATTGTTCATTTTCTTCCAGTGTCTTTGAGTGAGAATCAAAAATAGTATTTCATGACAGGGCCTAATTCCCCTTGGCTTTGCAAAAATGTTGCTTCCTTAGTAAAAACAATGATACATCTCTGAGTGCGTGTCCGTCCGTCCTGGAAACATAACTGCGCAGCAGACGGATTTTTACATTGAAATCGCTGCAAAGAATATTGACAAATTTCTATTCTCCCCAAAGATATGACCATTTTGAAAACAAACATTTCCAGTCTCCCCGTTTTGTCATCTATGTACATATGTATTTAACACAGGCTCACAAAGTCAACACACAGAATTGAATTATACATGTACTAAACCCTTTACCTTCAACTTTTAAGCTGACTCTTCTATTGTGGAGACTTTTTCAAAGTGTTTTCGAGGTAGATTCTTTGAAAGGTTTGAAAACAGATACACACTGAGTTGTGAATGATAGTGTATGCTCATTCAGAGTCTCAAGTGTTTAACTTGCTTGGAAAAATTCTTTTTTAGGAAAAATAACTGCCTGAAGGGGCCAAATTCAAAATGATGCTTACCTTATGACTCAGTACATCAGTGAAAAGATGAAGTGAATATGTGGTAAGAATAGGGAACATTACAGAACTTTCTGGGGAGATTCCTTCAATGCCTATATCTAAGAGGTTGCAAGCTTCACTAATAATACCTGTTAAATTTATGATATAAATTCAGATACAAGACAAAACGTTTCAACATCTTTTTTGTTTAAAAATCGTTCAGAATTGTAACCCTGATTCATTAGGGCCAAATGCAAAGATTAAGTAAAAATATAAATATGTCCGTCCAAATTGATTTTGTGTGTTACAATTATGATTTATGATACAACAGGTCAACATGCCACTGGCGCCAGTAAGTGAGTAGGTAAGTCCTTCACTTATCAGTTAATGTGAAATATATTACGTCACTGCTCTTTGTTTTCCACCTTTTCACTTCGTATCTGGTCATTTATACCTTAATGTTCCCAACACATACAAATGAACTTCATTCCTAATTCTTAGATAAGTTGGAGTAGTCTACAATTTATTTTACAGCTAACTATTAACGTTTTTTTTTTAAATTTTCTCTGTCACACTTCTACAAGTACACTCTAGTGAAGAGCCCTACAGTTTTGACCTAATCTTAATGAAATTTAATCCTTCAAGTTTCCCTGTCTTCATATAGCCTCATTTCTGTTGGCCTATTTGGGCACAGGAGTTTGCATGTCACTCTAAACTGAAAATTCAGCTACCCCGCTATTAGAAGACATTAACGAAGTCAGCCATCCACACATATCAGATAGAATCACATACCTTCACCTGTACCAACGCTGTTAACTGTTAAATAAATGCTCATACCACTTTAAAAAAAAGTAGAAAAGCAGAACACAAAATTATTGACATGTAATAACATCATGTTATCAATTTACATTTGATTTAACTTCTTAAAAAGATGCAAATTCCAGAGAAAAGTTTGTCAATGTTCTGTCTGTTTGGAAAGAAAGGCTGCAATAAGTTCTTCTAAGTTATAAAATGTTTGACCTCTTATTTTTGCTACAGATTTAAGAAAGACTGATATGGTAGTGGCAGAAGATGTTGAAAACCAAGAGGTAGAAATATGAATGCATGTACCACTGCCTGATAAATTGTGTACATAGTCTACTTCGGAACAATACCAATCCTAATTGAGTATGCTGGGAGGGTAGGTAACAAACAAACTCACAATAAGAAATGTTTTCAGACTTTTGAAACTTTAAGAAAACACTCAAGGCGTGCATTTTCATATGTTAAGTTAGAAAGTGGTTGACTTCTGTCGCTTCTGCTTTCAACACAAGAACGTTCAGCGAATTGATAATATTTTTGGTAATTTTGCACAAATATTATTTCTTTATTCCTTTCAAACGTGGAAAATCGTCAGCTTGTAAACGAAAAGTTCAAACATAATCATAACGCCGTACCCAAACTATCAGTAGCGAATTGAGTTTTCTAAAATATTTTTTGTTGTAGTCAATGACAAAGTCATTTAAAAAGCTACATCCAGGTCCCGTTTTGCCCTTTCAGGAAGCTTCTAATTTATTCACATCACTTTTAAGATTTTCTGTGAGTAATTACATAACAATGTGTCTCACCAAATGCTTTTAGTGCCTAAATAAGTACTATTTGCTTTCTAAGACCTTGACAACCCTTCAGAGGTATGGTTTATTTATTAAATTAGCTATAATTGCACCAAAAGTATGTCTGAATGTTT
This sequence comes from Haplosyllis leylae, assembly GCA_038406175.1. Taxonomy (NCBI): domain Eukaryota; kingdom Metazoa; phylum Annelida; class Polychaeta; order Phyllodocida; family Syllidae; genus Haplosyllis; species Haplosyllis leylae. Next base: position 10,589 of record JBCAUG010512418.1, on the reverse strand, counting down.
ATAGAACATCCAAAGGACACCAGCTAGGCTTTTCTCAGCCTACAGTCAGTTTTACAAAAAGGTACACGAGGTAGGTTAGATATGGGGTGCTTTTAGGTCTGTCGCATTGTCGATCTCTACAAGTTAACCATGGTAAATCGACTGGATACCTTTGTGGGTATGGCAAGCCTCATTACCTTCTAAAATACACCCATGTTGAGCATGACCCTCTTAGCTTTACTATTTCACATCCTGTAAGCATGGCTGAGATTGTCTGTATTTTTATTTCCTGCTTTATTTCTGAAATAGACCACAGGTATTTTACCAAATAAGGTGATACCGCTGGACACTCACGGCGCAGCATCACGTCGTGTTCCATCATCATTATTTTTATCAAAAGGCTTTGTATTGATTCCAATGTAATGTATCTAAAATAGATTGGAACCAAAGCAGAACTATGTGAAGTGTCAAAGTAAATTTTCGACTAACACTGTGATGGGGATGTTCCTAAGAATGAATTTCGCCTCTGCTCTACCTTGTCTATGTCTAAAACTCATCTCAGAAAATACGTTCTGCCATGTTACTGGCACAACTGATATGGAAGTACAAAACATTTTGGTTCTTTCATCGTTGGTTTCCCGTGGGGAGTTGTTTTGAAAATTGAACCCGAGACCGGGGGTACATCTCACAAATCTGTTTGGTTCCCAGTTGAAACCTAGCCTAAATGATTCCAATCTGAATGTATCAAAGTGAGAAAAAAGAATCAGTTTTGTGTTGTGTAGAATAAACATCTCCCAGGTCTATCACAACTATCAGAACTACAGAGGCAACATGTAGCCACTCAGATCCATTATTTTCACCTCCATTTATTCTACCAGTGAGAGGTACAGTTCTTTACTAAGGATCTTCGATGCCAAAAGGGAAATCAAATTAGTGTGAATGACAAACCGTAAACTTAATGACAATCACAATGTGTATCAATGTAACAACATCGACCTTTCTCTGAGATATCTAAATGTGGACAATTATAATATTATGAAAGAGGTTGTTTCTTTACTTTCCGATATAAAGCGTCATATTTATTTCCTACCCTCAGTTGTACATATTGATAGGTGGCAATAAACTTGTCATATTTCTGCATGTATTTGTATACACGTGAGCTCTCCACTTACAAGACAAATCTGTAAACACCTCAACACAAGCTGTACATACACCAACGTCGTCGGCAACGATCTCCTGCTGGATGGAAGTAAAATATGAACGTTGTAGCAGACGCAGTAGAATGAATAAAGGTTCACATTTTAAGGCATGATTTAGGTAATGTTGCTAAAATGTTGATTGTGAAATGACTACGCCTTCTAAAAGGCCAAAATCAAGATCCATGCAGAGACGAACAATTAAAAGAATTTCCAATCTTCTCAACTTTTGTGATTTTGTTTTTTCAAGTTAAGATCTTTTTTTTAGCTGTTTTTCTTAAGAACGACATGACATTTCTTGGGAGTAAAATTACACATTTTACAATCAACTATGTTCAATTCTAGATGCAGCGAATTGCAGAAATCAGACCTGTGTATGGAAAAGTACGTGTAGCACTAGTTTACACAGTGTATGATGATGGATATCAAAATCAGACTCCTGTTAGGACCTATCCGGGCCCTCCATAACCACTATCTTCTGTAAATATTTCTCCAAATGCCATGATCTCTTTTAAATATTTGTTTCTAGTATATAGTTTTCTATATATTGCTTTAATAAAGGAAGATATACAGTTTCTAGAAAGTTTGTTCCGTAGTGTTTTCCACATCATAAAACCTTGCAGTTACAGATTGGCAGGACAAAGAAATATGTTCGGGTTTTGATAACTGGCGTAAAGACACAACACTCGAATACTCTCTTGAGTTTTCATAAATGATAACGTGCTTCCTGAGGGTATGTTGTGTTGTGTAATATGTCTGCCATTTATTTTCCGTGATAAAGTTGAAGGTATTCCAATATGAAAGGTTGTTTCCTACTCTTTCTGTGTGGCAATTTCACTGCGGATCATCGTCGATCATATTGCTGATTTTTAGAACCAAAATAGCCATTCATTAGTGATCATCATAAAAACATTTGTACTCAAGTGATTTGTAAGACCAAGTTTTGTGTAATGTTGGCTGCATGTAATATTAAGGTGTCATTGGAATTCAGTAATTCAATCTAAAGAAAGAGCCCACAAAGGCCAAAAATTCTGTTTCAGTTAGATATGTAAGTTTTTTAAACACAAACATTCACACAAAAAGGCAAGTCAGACAGTTGAGCAGTTTTGAAGAGTCCTTGTACTTCAGCCTGACTGATTCTGTAATGTACCTACACAATACAACACATAAAAGGTGATCAGGTAAGTTCTTCCAAGGGGAAAATGAACTAGAAAATGATGAAGATGGCTCAATGGTACCAAGTAAATACTATTCATAAAAGGTTGAATACATGAGAGGTAAGGTTAACAGTGCTTGTGGCACTTTGAAAATGAGAAATGTATTTTATGGTTGTGATTAAGTATAATCGTGTTTACGCAAGCATTGTGAAGTCAACAAGACAAAAGATAAAGTAGGTTTCTAGGTATTATTCCACAGTACAAAGGATTTTTCCTCAAATTGTCAGGTGACAGACTGTTTTAAGTCAGAGTACAGGTGAATAAACTTAATTAAATCACATTTATCAACATTAAAAACTTTCACAGCATTTCTAAGAGCCCACAAACATAATAGTATGTAACAAGTGAAGAGGGGCAAAAATAAAAGAATGAAACATACCATTGATTCTGGAAAAGCACAGTATTGGTAGGAGTGATAAAATGGCCAGGGTCTCCAAAGTGACAGTCAAAGACTTCATCTTCACTCTGTTATGTTGCCATAAAGTCTTTTCAAAATGACAAAAAATGTTCGTTTCACTCAGGATTATGACGTCCTCTGCAAGATTATGGAGTTGTTATTGGTATTATGTCTTATTAATATCCTCAGTATCCCTTTAACAAAAGCTTCTGTTTACACAGGGTAGCACTTAAGACATTGTCATAACATGTCAAACAAAACTTGCGTAGCTCTCAGAACGGTAGATATACACGTGTCCATGTTTACCAACTTTCTTGCCGTAAATCATCCATTTTTCTTGTTTGCTGCTTCACGACCGCGATTCGCAGTACACAGAGCTGGATTTCCAATTGCAACAGCTTGGCTTTTCGCAATAGACGATTAAAATACTCCTTATTGTTGCATTGCAAAGAAACAATGTTGTGGACGACATGTGTACATGAAGTGGGACTGATTGAAGTGAAGCGAAAGACACCAGCAGCAACAGCTACAGTTGTACACAGGGCTTATCTCACATGCACCGTGCACTGTCAGACAGCCAGGCTGACAACACTGCACACTACACAGTCAGGGGCACAGGATAAAAGACCGTGCACATCGTGCAACAGGATTAAAAATCACTGAATTTCGAAAATTGTTAAAAGTGGAAAATTTAAACGGAAAGGATTCATTGTCTTTCTATGCTTTTATGTTACTGTAATGACAATTTCAATATTTATATCTTTTCAGTCTGTGTCATTTAGGTCAATTACAACATATAAGTGGCTGATCCAGGATTTTTCAGAGGTTGGGGAGCCAATTATTATTTCAGCCATTTTTTCTCAAAAACTTCATGAAAAAAATGCCAATGCACATTTTAATGGAAAATACGACTTAATTTAATAGCGAAACATTCAAAGTACAGTTCTCAAGAAGAGTTTTGTGATGCTGTTTGCGCGCCTGGCACACATCTGGGGCAGTGGTCTCAGCAGAGAGAACGAGATAATCACCCCTGTCGCCTTGCTGGGGTGTCTGCTTAGTACTGCTACAGTCGCTGGTCTTTATCCGATTATGTCAATTCCGACAGGTATATTAGAAATAAAAGGAATTCTCATTCTAAACGTTTTATTAAATGCGTCTTGAAATGCCTTTCAAACGGTTATGTATTCAAACTGTTGAAAACTTTTTCAGAGAGCAAGAAAAATGCCTGTTTGGGCTAACATTTTCTGGGATTCATTCTCAGATTTCTTTGACCGCAGCTGCTGACGAGAATGGTCCAGTACTCAAGTACTCCCTCATTCACAGGCCGTATTTTAGGTCTAAAAATAATTTTACATTTGCTTTCCAAGAAGTTACTTCAAAAATTTAAACGCTTATTTGCAAAAATTAGCAAAGTGTTTTAGTTGCAGCACAATTCAGAAGAAATTACGTTTTCACTTTATCCTTGTGTATTGTTTCTGTGGCGTCGCAGAGTAGATATTTATCTGTACAGATCACATCGCAAATAAGATTTGAGGAGCAAAAATACGTTACTTATCTTCGCGGTTTTATAGATCAGTTCAATAGCATGACAAGGAATAATTATTTTGTTATTCATCTGCACTATTGAAGTGGCCCAATGCACCCCTAGAACAGGCATATTTATTTCATAAAAACTTCAATTATCTGTTGGTCAGAGAGAAGATTCACTCCTGAATTTAAACAATGTTTGGTCATTAGTTAGTTCCCATTAAAATTTTAAGCGGTGATACAGCGTCCGCCCTTCAGCTGCAGCCGCAGTGGCGCCTGTGTAACGTGTGAGACGTAACTCAGAACACCTGTCGTCAGCAGTTGTCAACAATGTGCGCAGGTCAAATCTGACAACTTCATTACAGCTTTATTTTCCCGAGGGCAACAATTCCACTTTATTGATGTATACTTTTGTTGAATTTGGTGGAGTACGAGCACACAATAAGTTCTTTGGATGGAAATCACATGGGTAATTATCTCATATGTTTCGATAATGGTGATTTATTAGTCCAAATATATGTGAGTGAATGAGAGAACAACACCTTCTGGATGAATAAAAGCACACAGGCTTCTTGATAAAAGCAAAGAATATAAAAGGGAGGATAAAAGTGAGCGAATAAAAAGCGAGGCGCTCCAGGTCGGGGCTCAAAATGTTCCCGCGCACCAATTTGCCTAAGACTCCAATTCCCTATGTCATATGGGGGGTGGGGGGGGGTTGTGTGTGTTGCAAGCTTTGCTGAAATTTTTTGCTGAAGGTTTTGGAGAGAAAATTATGCTGTTCTAAGATGCTCTGGTCGAATACAAATGGTCCCGTACACTATGTGTACGCGGAACCATAATTACATTATGATTCATAAGAATATGACCAAAGATTTAATGGATGCTCACTGATATGGCTCAGAAGAGTTTAGTTCCGGATACATGAATGCACAAATTGTTGCCTTGAACCCTCGTATTCCAAAAATGAGATTTAAATATTGATTGGATTATCATGTGTGGACCTCAAGAAATTGATGGCATTGTGGAAATTCTGTTCTGTTCTCGTAACTTCTACTTGCCAGGCATTTCGGAATACCAACGTGCCATAATCAAATCATCTTGAACTATATCTGATTTTTTATATCTCCACGGAAATATATGAGAAAATATATATACCATTTGGCGATTTGTGTGTGAAACAGACAGTTGTTTTTGCTTCTGTTAACTGTTTTCACGGAGACTGTGAGAAAGTTTTAAATATTTACAGATTGATCTCGGAAAAAGTTACAACTGTCAGGAAAAATGATGCAATCAAGTTGAGTGATCGGGCAAACACAACGCTTTGTATTGGTGATTAGGTTCTGATAAAGCCTGACCCTTTGTCGCGTAGTTGATTCGTCGTCAGTAACACATCTACCGTAATCCACGGGCAAACATTAGCGGGAAGCAAACCAGTTAGTGGGAAGCAAACCAGGGACAGATATCTTTTCTACTTCAACTTAACCATTTTTGTTATCTGTCTGCCTCTCAGGCTCTCCCCTCATCCGCATACAGACATACGTGCACGGCTATGGACACACGGACTTAAAAAACATAAATTTTGCAAAACGCACATTTTTCTTCCTGCACGATTAATTATCGGAGCAGCTAAAAAGAAGTGCAAACGTCCTCCTCACGTCAGCTGCTCGACAAGTACAGCTCTTATTTATTTTCTTGAGAAAGGATGGGAAAGTCTCTTTTGTCCTTTTTTCTGTCAAATGTGTGTGGCGCTACTGTGACACGTAAGTGGCTGAGGGCGCCCCACTGGCGCCAGTGGTGGCGATAGTGAATGGTGGGCTGTCACTCCGGCACACTGTACAGGTTTTAAGCCGATGGTAACCACAGATAAGGCGCGAGGGCTTTCACGGCGCTGTATCAGAACTATATCATATGCATTAATGCCTGATTCAAGTACTTGCTGGCGACATTCAAACCGTAAATAGAGTTCACTGTGCGATCTTATCAGCATTTCTTGATCTTCAGACGGAAAGAAAGGAGCAAAGGAAAAAGAATGAAAAAGGAAGAATGAAAAAGGGAAATGTAAAATGTGACAAAAAGATTCTTAATATTACTTTTGTATCTCGTACTTTTTTTATCTTGTTCGAGTTTTCGTTCATTCTCCCTGGGTTATGCGTTTACAAAAATAGATCTAGACTTACATGTCCGTGTAGATTCATTTCAAAAGTCGATTCATTTCAAAAGTTTAGACTTCAAAATATGTGTAATGAAATATTGCGACCTATACAAAGTTATTCATTCTATCTGAAACATAGCATAACTGTAATGATTAGAACGCGACTTTATGTATTATTATACAAAGATATTGGCACATTACGGTCTATCAGGCGCCTGTGTATCGCTTTATCGTTGAGACAGCTGCCAACACTGACAATGTTAGAAAGGGAGTAAATGCTTATACTTATCTGCGCATTGAACTTATTTCAGATGATTGAAAAAATTCAAAACGTTTCAATATTTGATACACATATCCAGAAATGTAGTGAAACGTTTTATTCAAAGGGATGAAAATTCAGGAATCGCCTTCTGTATTTCCTTTTCTTTTTTTCCATTTCCTTCATTGGCTCGGTTCACTGCATAATTCCTCGATCCGGAAAACAGCCAAATTAGATTTGATTGTTTCAGCAGAAAAGAACCAATAATCGTCGCGGAGTTATGCGAGTTCGTTCAAGTCGGAGAAACCAATCGGTTTATTTATTCAGTCCTTGTAATTATCACAAGTTACCTACGTCGGACTGTGAGGGCTGATAAAAATTTAATTTATGCCGAAAGAAAAATATCTTTTTAACGGGCTAATCAAACTTTGCTTGCAAGTCTGGTTGATGTATCAACTAAAGAACCATCACTTCTCATAATAGCTCAGAAGGTACCTGAGGTGGTGAGATCAAATCCCTTTGGGTAACATTATGTTTCTTAATTTCTTCGTTATTACCAAGGAAAGCCAAATTTATGTGTTCGGAAAAACTCGAGTGGGTCAAGATGACATTGCCCATTCGCGTGTAAAACAAGGCCAGAACATTTCTTATATTTGATTCAGTTATGTGCAAGTTATTCCCGAAGAACAACCAAAGTATTAGAAAAGATCAAGTTGTGTAAAAATTACACAAAGGCGACTCGCGGATGCGCAACAAAAAAACTACACAACAAAAAAGTGCGACAAAAAATTCAAAGGTGGTGGGACTCTCCAGATAGGAGAAGAAAGGACACCATCTTTAAAACTTTTGTTGCGCACTTTTTTGATGCATGGTGACCTTTTCTGCAAAATCTGAAGGGTTCCCACTACCTTTGAAATTTTTAAGCAATTTTTGGTTCTGCAGTTTTTGTTGAGCAGTGATACTTTTGTAGATTTACTTACATCTCCTATCGAAAGGGTCTCCACCACCTTTGAAATTTCTGTTGAGCAGTCATTTGTTGCACAGTGACCTTTACATCTTCTATCTGAAGGGTCCCGACTTACTTTGAATTTGTTGCACAGTTTTTTGTTGGGCAATTTTTTGTTGCACAGTCACTTTTTTGTACTTACATCCAATATCTGAAGTGTCTCAACCACCTTTTGAAAATTTTGCTCTGTAGTATTTTGTTGTGCACCTTTTGTTGCACACTTTTTGTTTTGCAGTGACCTTTTTGTATCTTCTCTCTGAAGGGTCTCTGCCACCTATGAATTTTTTGTTGTGCAGTGACCTACTCTGCTGTCTGAAGGGTCAATACTAGCTTTGAAATTTTGTTGCACAGTTTTTTAGTGTACAGTTTGTAATTGCAGTGACCTTTTTTACTTACATCTTCTATCTGAAGGGTCCCTACCAGCTTTGAATTTTTTGTTGTGCAGTGATCTTTTTATACTTGTATCTAAAATCTGAAGGGTCCCCACTACATTTTGAAATTATTGTCAAGCAATTAAGTGGTGGGATAGTGGTACTTATAGCCCAGGGTGGGGGTGCTGTGGGAGCAATCTATTGTCTTTCTTTTGTTCTCAATTCTTTTGTTAAAACCCTTTGTTCTATTGTGTCAGAGTAAGGGTTACATATTTTATTGTCCCAGATTCATTCATCAAAGGGACAATAAATTATGTACATTATGTACATTATATACCACCACTCAACTGTTTGTTGTGCAGTTTTCATTGAGCAGTTTTTTGTTCCACGGTTTTTTCGTTGAGCAGTGATATTTTTGTACTTAGATCTTCTATCTGAAGGGTCTTCACCACCTTTGAAATTTTGTTGCACACTATTTTTGTTCCACACTTCTTTGTTGTGGAGATTTTGGTTGTGCAGTGCTCTTGTTTTGCTTGTATCTAAAATCTGAAGGGTAACCACTACATTTGAATTTTCGTAGTGCAATTTTTTGTTGTACAGTTTTTTATTGAGCAGTGACCTTTTTGTACTTACATCTTCTATCTGAGGGATTCCCACAATCTTTGAAATTTTTGTTGTGCAGTTTTTTGTTGTGTAGTGAGCTTTTTGTACATCTCCTATCTAAAGGGTCCCAACTGGCTTTGGAATTTTTGTTGTAAAGTTTTTGTTGCAGAGTATCATCTATCCAAAGGGTCTCCACCACTATTCCAAATTTTTGCTGTGCAGGTTTTTGTTGCAGACTTTTTTGTTGTACAATGACATTTGTGCGCTTAAATCTAACTGAAGTGCCAGCACCAGCTTTGATTTTTTTGTGGTGCATGTCTTTGCACAGTAACCTTTTAGCACTTACACCTATCTGAATGGCTACCACCACTTTTGGACTTTTTGTTGTGAACTTTTTTGTTGTGCAGTGACCTTTCTGTAATTGGTCATTGCTCCCCATCACCACATTTGTAATGCTTACCAATGTTTTGAACACAATACACATCATTTCCAGATTTCCAGCCAATACCAAATGTTCCCACAACCAGCCATAATAATCCACTTTTGGCACTTTTTTGTTGCCCATCAGCATTTAAACCACTTGCGTAATTCTACGAGTCACCAATAAAGAAGTCCACTATCCACGATATGAGAGGAACACATGATATTGGGCGATCACCAAACGCACGCGAGAACTTAAAGGTTAACCGTAGCTGATTCACCCTCAGTAAACCTCAGAAAATCCGTATAATTTTGTGTATCCTCACAGCCTCCGTTTGCGTTTCAGTTTTCAGCCTCTGTTTCACTTCTGGGACACTGTTCATAACTAAATTAACAGTGTCCCAGCAAGCTGTCAATCAATCTATTCTGGAACCTGGGGCACAGGACAATGTTGATAACTAAATTAACAGTGTCCTTCAAGTTAACCAAGTAAAAGGACAACTGGGACACTGTTAATTTAGTTAGAAACAGTGCCCAGTGTCCTACAACTGAAACAGAGGCTGGAAACGGAAACTGAGACGGAGGCTAAGTGAAAACACATAATTTTGAAGAGATCAGAAAACTACTTCTGGGTTTTACAATGGTTGTCTATGAGAAAATAGATTTGGAAGTATAAGTAATTAAAAATACATTTGTCTCAAAAATAATATTTTATGAAAAATTATATTTTAACATTGGAATTTCATATTCTACACTGTGGAAAATACCTGCGAACTTTATATCATCATTCATAATACAGAAGATCATGACTGTTGCTGTCTTACAAAACTTGTGCAAGCATTAGCTTCTCATCATGACTTCTTATGGAAATCCCATGACATGAAACTTTACCATTCAATTCTCATCTGTGACATTGCCTAGAATTTGATTGCAATTAACAAGCTTCATTTGACTGAGGTGCAAGAGCCCCCATAGACTTTAATGCATTTCAAAATGGTTAAGCCAAGATTTATTACGATTGTGCCCCGGTGTAGGATAAAATAAATACTACTCCTAGCTTCTCCACGTATATGTGATCAATATGTTATCATTTTAGTACAGAATTTATAATAAAGTAATATGTATAACATGAGTAATCCTTAATTTTTATACAGGATGATCTGACAAAACTTGTGCTACCTGAGAATTTAAGGCGTGAGCAAGAAGAAATTTGTAGCCTTTAGATTTGTTCTGTAACTGATGTTGATTGAATTTTTAGTATCTGCTTATATTTTGCCTGGAAGCTATTATGCTAATCAATCTAAGTACAGAATATAAATTATAACAAGAAAGTCCTCCTGCGTGAACGCAAGAGGCATACCGCCCGCTGGGTAGCCAATTGAAGTCAAAAATGAAGTTAATGAGGCTTGTACAGTCAAGGGACTTATGATTTCTGGATCAACAAGAGAAAAGTTGTGTGTGG
>JBCAUG010512307.1:0-15084 GCA_038406175.1 Haplosyllis leylae | reverse complement strand
CACCACCCCCTTGACACCCACCACCCCTAGACCCCTACCCCCTGGACCCCCCAACCACCCACCCCATACCCCCTTGACCCCTACCAACCATTGGCAGAGTTTTGTGTACAGTTTTGGTCACTATTCCATGGGCAGGACCACCTAGTCTTATCGAATTTCTTTCGAAAGACAATAACATTGCATCCAGTTAGCTGCTCATTTTCTCTTGTTTTGTGTCCCTTTATTCATTGGCTGTAATAGACTAGTCCTACTACGACGTGTGTTTTACACAAAACATAAATTTGATTGACGCCACTTCTCTTTTCCATTTTTTGGAAAACACATGTAGCATTTACGTACAACGCAATTGTTGAAAATAATGTTCAAACGAGGATATCAAAATGCTGAAGGACACCAATTTGAAGAGAGAAGACGAGGTAAAAAACAAAGTGAAACGAAAGAAAATTTGATCACCTGAGCGGACTTGTTCAAAATTCAAGAAAGGCAAGAATTCATCTAGTTTTTGAACAAGAATTCTTACCATCAGTGTGTCACGTCACACCCAATTTTGTGATTTAGAGACTATATAACCAAACCAATGTGGATTTTCCACAGGAGAGGTGCCATCCTCAAAGGTGGAAGTGCCAACCTATTATTTTGGCCAATATTTCCCAAAACCGCATGAAAATTAAGAAATTTGGACAAGGGGTGCGTCCCTGGTTCCCCCTGGATCCGCCAATGCAAATAATTTTGGTTAACTTTTCTTTGAGATTCTTGATGCCAAAATCTTGTGTTTGAGTAGAATCGGAATCTGCAAAATCTGGCCCTGACTCTACTTCTGCTGAGCTTCAAAATTTTCTCAGTTTTTCACAAAGGTGAAAGTTGCACAGAAAGGGAACAGATGACCAAGTATTACTCAATTTTTTGTTTTCAAGCAATGCTTCTATCATTATTCATCATCATTTCAAAATTGTATAATATAGAGAAAAAATAGCCTGGTACCAAGCTGCTCAAGATTTATGTAATGATTCTTGTGACAAAAATAGCAAAAGAAATCTAAAAAAGGGGCCTAAATGTTCAGTTAGTTTCATTTACCTCCATTAACTAGCATTGTCAGAATGTAGGATCAAAACCTGACCCTTTAAAAAGTCGTTTATTTATAAATTGAAGTATAAAGTCAAACCACCTATAAATTCACTGCAAAATTTATGTATGGCCTTCAGCTTTGGTCCAGAGGTTCTTCATTAATTCTGTGAAATAGAGATAATCATCAAAGTTTTATTCTTATACGTTTTAAAATTAATAAACATTTCGTTTTTCGGTATCTGTGGCTGGTTCCAATTTCACACATACACACTGATTTCGATAACCAGAACAGAATGATTACCCCAAGACATGTATAACAGCTTTTAGCATTTATAATCAGTATCAAAATGCATAAATGTGACAAATTTTATACTTCATCATGCTCAGTCATTGCTCTGCATGCGAAGCTGCTTGATTTTACAGTTTATCATTTGCATATCAATATTTGAACACCACACGTTTTATCAAAAAGTTTAACCTTGTCATTGTATTACTGGTTGTTCAAAAACGACGAATGGCACAACAATTTGCAACAACGGATTTAATTAGACTTGGAACTAGATAACTTAAGCAGGCTTGCTCATTGTTTTCACTTAAAAACGATTCTTTTCTAACTTTTGCTGGTCCATGTTCATGGTCATGATCCGCAGTGTGAAACATTGCCTGCAACATACAGGCTCAACATTACAATCATGATTGTTATCTTTCACATGCAACAATGGTAGCTAATGATTGCACATAGCATTTTATCTGCATGTTCTCTGTAAAATTTCTCATAACCCAAAAGTACTTCCTTGATTTACGATGCACGATAAAGATAATTTTGAGTTTGAATTTTCAGCATCATTTTGCCGACTTATTTTGGTCACCAAGAGTCCATTCATGGTTTCAACTTCAGCAGATGTTTACCCTCGATTTTAAAGCCAGAGTCGATCCTTGAGCCTGAGGTTAGAAGCAGATTATAAGCAAGAGACCTATTTCTTTCAGTTGATAAATGACGCATCCGAAATTTGGGTGATTGTACATGTGCACGTAATTCCAAAGTTAAACACACTCCTATGTCCAAAAGCATTGATTTAATTCGACAGTGGAAGTCTTAGTTCTGGCAAAGGGGTGATCTGGTCAACATCAAATATTTTCAGCAAAATGTCATCCACATTGGATCTCAAATCCAAATTTCGATTGAAATGGAATTAGGTCTCTTCCTAATAACTTCCACTAATCCTTCTTCCGCAGCCTTTCATACGTCTTACATCAAGATTTCCGCCGTTTTTACTGAATGCAATATGCTTGATGGGAATGACGGGTCACATTCATAACTGACCAAGACAATCTTGTTGTATTATGTATTTATTATTTCTCGTTCCATCCTAATCCATTGACAACATTCCTGTAATTAGCCTTCAGTTATTACAGTAGCATTGACATGGGCACTTTGGTCAAAGACAACTGAACACTGCATTAGCTAATTTTTATTTCTTAAATCCAGTAAATAATGTAAATCCTAGTTATGCAGAAATGAAATGACTGCTTGTCAAAACGCACTGGCGGATTTCGAGGGGTGCAGGGGACATCCCAAGGCCCAAATTTCTTCAATTATGTACAAGTGAAGAAGTTACTTTCCAAGGAATATGTGTATTGTTGTTGTGCAAAACACCATGCAAATGGTTAGTACACTTTAAACTAGTCTGGATGAGTTTTTGTACAATAAGATTTGCTAAAAAGCGAACATATAGTTGAATGTATTGTGATACAATATTTTACTTTATTGATGGGTCTATTTCACGTTCAGAGCTTATGCTCTACTGCTAAAAGCATCAAGGTAATTAAGTTAGAATATACAACGTTTTGATATTCGCCATTGCCTAGTATTAGCCCATGAATATTGCCTAGCAACACTGAACGCAAACGTCCAACAATAGGCTACCAATTACGCTTCTAAATTGGGAATATACGAAACATCAACATGTTTGTGCAGGGCTTGGTTCATGAGCAGAATTGCAATACTGTAATTATAATGAGCTTTCTTTCTATTCAATATATCTGAACTTTTCACAAAATATTTCAAGTATATGATATTTCAAGCGCTGTAATTTTATCACAAATTATCCAGGATTATTTAAAGAAACGTAGTGCAATTCTACAAAGATTACAGTGAAATACACAACAGCTACACATCAGTTCTTGCAGGACGTATTCTATGGTACAGTATGACCAACCCAATTCTGAAATCGTGCAAATATATTAGATACGTTACAAACTTCCAGATGCAATTAGCAATGGCAAACCACATGAAATAGAAATGTAGCTGTGGCGGCCCTTTTGGTAATCCAACATCTAAAAGCTCATGAAGCTGGAGCATACACCATGGAAGCCAAGATATCACAAAGATAAGTCCGAGAACAAAGTTGACAAAATACATCTCAGGCCGACAGCTGAAATCCATGCACTTCTCATATTCATCTTTCTTCTTGTCATAGCTGTCAGTGAACACATACAAGTTTGAAAATGACAGCGCAAGGAATGGTGGAACAATCATCAGAATTCCGGCTGTGATTACGTAAGCTTTCTGAAAGTTCCAGTCAATGATGCAAATGTAAGCCTCACTGTAATACTTTGCATTGGAATGTCCGAATAAAGGTGGTAAGCAGAAGCTGAGGGCAGCCACCCATACAAGTGCTACCCAGCAGATACACCTCATGGGGGCCATCACACTTTCATATCTCTCTGGCTTCCTGATTGCTACATAATGGTCTATGCCAAGCCAGGTCAAAGAATACACGGATGCAATCCAGAAAATAGCAGCGACATAAGCCTCAACCTGGCACATCATATCTCCGTAAATCCACCGGTCAAACAGAGTGGTCAAGAAAGAGAATGGTGTTATGAATACACCTATTCCAAGATCAGAAACCGTGAGAGAAATGAAGAAATATCTGTTTACAATAGTCATTTGGTCAGTTTTGCAGACTACCAGTAATATCAATATGTTAAAAATAATTATTGCCAACGTCACTAATAATATTAAGAAGCTTTCAAAAGTAAAAGCCATGGTACAAAGCGATCAGTCGATAACAGAAAAGTTCTCTTTTCCTTTTTGGATGGTCTTCAATGAATCACAAGTGTCCACTCTAGTCTAAATGAAGTTCTTCTGAAGTTTTCCGGGTTTAATGAAAGCACATCTATATTTCCATTTCGCCAATCCGTTGTTTCCTTTTTTGAAAAATTTAATCCCAATTGTTTTCTTACGGAATGTTGAAAATAATATGCTACCAGTCTGCATCAACTCCCCTTAAAACTAGTTATAACAATAGCAACATTTGAATATTATTACTCAACAAATCAGTGCCTGGTGCTGAATTCCATGCTATCAAGTCCATTACTGATTTGTATACATTGGTGCTGCATTCTGCCTTATGCTGTCTGGTGCACGCCAGTTCCTGACAGCTTCGCAAATGATATTATGTTTATTAAAGAATGGTCCATATGGATTGTATGTTTCCCTCTTTCCGATAGTTTTAAGTAAATGAATGTGGTCGGATGTAATGATCAGTTATGATGATCGGTGACGCAAATATTCCCTCCTGTTTGTATCACTTGTTTTCTTGCCAACACTGCAACAGCGATCAAGTGTATCCAGGTTCCTGGATTGGTTGTATCCATCGGCTGACTAGGATTCTAGAAGTAAGAGATCACATCACGGTTTATTATTCTGCTCTTGACATTAATTCTCGAGTCAGCCTCCGCCACTTCAGCTTATCATCTTTACAGCTTCCACATTATGTAATAGATGGTGTGCCTGCACAGTATCAAACGTCCGTGTGACAAATTCATTACATGATACCTGATTCATAAATACATTTTTATGTTTGTAAATCTCTGAGCTGCCAGGAACCTTTTACACTCATTGTGACTTGATAAATGACCCACAGTTCCATTACAAGCGGACTTAATTTCTGATGTCACGAAACCCTATGTTAGAAGCTTTATTAATGAAGTTCCTTTTAAAAACACGAACACTAAATATCAATGTTATTGTTCTGTGGTCTCTTTAAAAATCCAATCACATTGTAATATCTTACACATGAATCAAGATCTTTCAGTAAAATTTTCACCTTTGATTTTTTGGACGAAACCACTGGCGAACCAAGCCGTATCTGTTGGATGTGAACCAAATCTACGATTTCTTGTATCTTTTAAAATTGTCACACTGTCAAGCACCTCAATTGAGAATGTTTTCTGGAAAGGGAACAGACTGAACTTATTCCTTGGTATCGAACAGAAGAAGTCCATTAAATTATCGAAGGTCATTCGAAGAATGATGCTTTGAAAGCAATCATCTTTCCACAGAAAATCAACAAATCATATTAACAGATTGACTATTGAACCGACTAACAAAGTCGTAGTCTTACATCTAAGAGTCTCCGATTGAAGTTGAATTTTGCCAAAACGCTATTTGTATGTGACCTTCATCAAATCCCTTCATCTTTTAAGATGCAATTCCAACTTCTCCGTGTCTGGTCCCCAGTTAATTTTAGACCTGGTAAACATGCATGATGAAATTTAATAATCTTCATTTCAGAATCTCCCCTTTGACAGGCAATTACATTTCCACTTTTTGTCATAAAATACTCAATCGTCACAAAGAATATAATGGCTGTCTGTTGACATTAATTACTGTTAACATAAAGAGAAAGTGTTCAATGTTCAGTTCAAAACATTGAATAGACAACCAAACAAGCAAGAAATGGCAGATACTGAACTTACATTCTGCACTTAAATGTCTCAGCAATTTATATATTCTGTGCTAAAAACAAACTACATGTTAGATCCACCAGAGCAGCTTACCTGCATCGACTCTAAAATTGCTGTATTTACTATTTTACTGAATCGACTAGATCTACAAATATTTGATGCACAACACAACAAATATGCTTCAAGTTTCCTATTTCCCAACATGGCACTTCTGAGTCAGAAGAACAATGCCAGTGACTTTTAGTGTCCTGCTACGAATACAGCTGATCGATTCTCAATGAGTCACAAGTCTGCAGCAGTAACCAAGCAACTAACTCTCTGTTCCTTTTAACATTGCCTGCAGTAAAAAAGGCCTCGGATGACTTTCGGCCAAATTTCTTGCCTTTCTGCATTAATCATATGATTAAGAATAAAATGACAGAATACTTAATGGCTTGACCATAGATCTATAAACCTATTAGAAAATCGGTGTAAAAAGAGAAAGTAAATTCCCCAATTTTATTGTTGTCTCATCTTGAGAAGTTCCAACACTAAAACAGTTTAGATACTTTAATCAGTCTGATCCAAACAACCATTTTGTAGTTACATTTTTCGAAAACGAATATTGACGCAGCCAATTTCATACATTGAGGGCGGACTTCGGAGCAACATTATTTTCCACATATTCTACAGCTTTACAATGAACTCAATATCTATATCAATAGAAAGGAAGGTTGGAGGTGTAAAAGTTCTGTTGGTATGGCTAAAACGGCAAGAGAAGAATAATAGACTGCAGACACTTGGACATTTTCTTTGGCTGCTACTAGTCTAGTGTTAACAATTTTTTTTCATTTTTAAGACACAGAATCACATCTTCAAAAATTTTCGACATAAAATTCTTTCGTCACAAAAAATTCTTCTGAGACAATATTACCGCTTGCTTTTAAGAGTCAACTTATTTATTTTGGGACAAGTGTAAAGTACAACTTTAAGAGGTTTATGATCAATTGCCGTATTTTGATGGATTGATGAAAACTTGGTGAATCACAATGCATACTCATGGTACTTTCTTGACCAGGGATGAAGTGTACATAGAGTAGACTCCACTTAAATTTACTTAGCCAAGGGTATTTAGAAGTAACCTGTGTAATGTCTAGATGGCAGATGAGTGAGATGAACTTTCCTGAACGCGTGTCCCTGGTGGTATCAAGATTCCTGACTGTATGCACAATGCATGACACACTCATGGCGAATGTTGAACATGCGATTGGTCTCTTCAAATAGACCTAACATTTAAATAACCGGGGCATTATAAGTCCGATTTCAATCCACTGCTGAGAATTGATAACACAGTCGGAAACTATGTCTATGATTGAGATTTTCTTGCAAGTAGATATATTTGTGAATCCATAACTTCCTAAGACGGTTCGCTGAAAAATAAAAGTCAACAATTATTCAAATTAAAATTTTGACGATTTTTTTATTGTTTCCACTCTCACCACAACCCATGCACTTGACATCACAAACATTTAGTTTAAAGAATAATTTTTTTTCAATACTTTTTCATAATGGCTTGTAATGGATTTCTGGACAATTGTCTTTTCTTCCAACTTTTGTTTGTTCAGTTCTATTTCTAACTTAATTGTGGCTTTCTCCTCTTGTTATAACTTCACCAATTTTCTCCCAATCTTGTAAATCTAGATTATTTTGCTTTCAAGTACAACCCATACACTTTTGGGTCTTGTCATTTACCACAATTTCTAACTTGTTGGAAATTATTTTTTCTTGTATTTCAACACTCCCTGGTCGCATTTCTTTTTCTTTTTCTACATTACCAAAATAACTACTATAGTTCTAGATCTATTTCATGTGAAGTGTGAAGGCAAATTTCATACCTATTTAATCTTCTCACACTGGATCATAGACAATAAATTGTACTAAAATGTGCAAACCCAAGACATAAGGAGCTCTGTAGGTACCAAGATGGCTTGATGTTTCGTGTTATTGTCACGAATTATCCGGTACAGAAACCAATCTGGGTTAATTACGTAAAGGTGTTTTAGTTTCTCTCCATGTTTTTCAAGTGCCTTAAAGATATTGGAGTGCTCTTTATGCTGAGCTTCTTTAAACTTTTCAGGTGAGATTTTCTTCGTTACTTGTATTTGTAACTCTGTTGTTTCCTTTGTTGCAGGTATCAGAGGATCCAACAACAGCGAGAAGAGGCTTAGTTCATCCGTGTCCTCATATCCTGTATTAGGTGGACCCAGAGACGGCATATCAGCCTCCACTCTAGGTTTGTTAAATTCGTATCCAGATCTTTCTGGGACTGGCTCAATCAGTCAACCAAAACTTCAATTTTCCCTAAAATAACTGTGCACAACTAGACCAACAGAAATAGTTGTAAAATTCATTAAAGTAACAAGAAAGTCCTCCTGCGTGAACGCAAGAGGCATACCGACCGCGGCATAGCAAACCTATCCCGGGGAATAAAAAAAAATTTCAAAAAAAAAAAAAAAAAATTCAAAAAAAAAAATTTCAAAATTTGGGTGGGGTGGGGGGCAGGGGGTGCCTCCCAGTTGGACTGGGTAGCTCCCCACATCCCACCCACCCCGGGCTGGGTACCCCCCGGCTGGACTGGGTAGCCCCCCCCCCCCAGCTGGACTGGGTCAATGCCACAAACTTACTCAAACCTCTTCACTGATCCAAGATGGCTCATACGATTAAATTCAAAGTACTATGTATACATGCATCATCTAGAAATGCTTTCATTGACAACCGCAGGACTACCTAGCAAAATTGTTGAAACTGCAAGTTAATAATCCCTCACAGACAGTCTACAAGTAGCCCAAACATCACTGCAACACTGCTCGTTTCAAATATAGTCCTTCACTGTAAAAATGCCTTTCATACTATCGGAGGCAATGTCAGGATATTGATAACTTCAAATCTAAACTGAAAACGTACTTGTTTGACAAATGCTCCATAAATTACTTGAAATGAAAATTAGGCTTTACTCAGAATAATTAACGTAAACGTATTTTGGAAGGAGTCCTCGACAGTGTTACCTTTTGTGTGACATTACATGACGGCCTTTCCAGCAAAAAGACCGCTGTTCACTACAGGGACTGTTCTAAATTATTGATGAGAAAATGTTTTGATTTGTCAGTATTTTAAGATGTATTTTATGCCAAGAACCTTGGAGATTCCTTTGGTTTACACTAATTTTTGGCTAATTCCATGTGTCATAGTTTGAGGTTGAGCTGCTGTGTACCAAACTTTCTGATGAGATACTACACTATTCATACAAGCACTATGAACAACTATCCAGTCCATCTTTCATGGAACTAAACATAGTGATAGCAAAGCAGGTTTGCCATTTTAGGAAATCCTCATATTCCCAGATTAAATAAACAGGATGATGTTGTTCTCTATTCTATAAGACGGACGATTTATTTAAACATTAATTTTCAGAAAACGTGATATGTATCCAAATGTATTCTGCCATCGGTAAAATGCCATGTAAAATTTTACAGTGCAATAAGACCGTCGCTGGGCATTACAAATCACTGTTCAAATGCACGGGGAGTTTTCAATTTGAAATGTTACCTTCGAAAGCAGTAAAATGTCTAAAATTGTAATCAAATACAATTCTTTATATTTTTTCTACTAGTTTCTGTATCTTACTCTTTTATCAGCATATGTCATGGCTTTTACAGCAGTAACATTCCCGTTTTTTTGAAAATTTAAATAACTATTCCTGGAATTTCAATCTTATTGACTACACTTGATTCTTCAATGTTTTATTCTTTTTTCCGCAACAGTTAATGTTGCACAAAAAAGTACGCACTGGTTGTACTTAATTTTGATAGACGAAGCCTTCACTTGATTCTGTTTATCTCTGACTTTTGGTTCTGCCATAAATTCGCACATTTTTGTGCAACATCAACTGTTGCAAAAATAATTATCATTATGATACACCACTTCAGAATCAAGGGTAACCATTAACTGTAAATACAGCAAAACTGTCTATTATGAAGTACATCTACATCTTATATTTCCATCTGGTTTGACAAAAAAAGGACAAAATTAGACAACCACCTTCACACAGAGCACTCTTGATATTTTTAGAAACAAATTTCAATTGATTAATTGAAATGGAAAGGCATTTATCAGCTCTGTATAAAAATATTACTTTCCGTCTCAGGTTGTAGTCTTTTTCTACTGACTGGCAGCACAGCACTATGAAGTCAGGGGTAAAAAGTAGAATCAATAAAAAGTCAGTCAGAATCATGTGCAACCAACAATACATTTTCAATATTTCTGCGAAGCTATTTGCAAAATTAAGATGTTTGCTCCCAGCCATAAGGGTATTTACTTCAAGATCATAGAAAAGATTAGACTTTTCTCAAAGGGGCAATTACGAGGACTTAATGGGAGCTCATTATTCAAATCAAATGTTAAGCTGATATTAAACTGATTGTGGGAGAAATCCATTATACCGATTCTTGGACAAACCGTGACAGTTTACGTCAGATTCGCTTCCCATTTGAAATATATGAATATTCTACTTTCAAATGTTTTTATTTATATTTCCCCGGATCATTTGAACAATTAAAACATCTGCCACACGACGATGTGTTCACTACAGGAAGCATTCAGAACTAATTCGGTATAATTCATCAAAGTGCATTCAAACTTGTTACCGACCACGTACGTAGTACCAGGGAAGGTAATGTTTTCAGTCGTGTTTGTCTGTCAACAGGGGGTGGGGCAGGAAGGACTGGTCAGAACTGGTCGGTATGCCTTCAAATGTTAATGGAAGACTGTCTTGTTACGACTAAATTTAATGAAGTTGAAAATATATGCCTTGATATTTAGTGCATTAATTTGCAGCTACAATTTTGACATTCTACATGTACCATTCTCTGAAAAGTAATGAACAGCAGACTCTATGAAGGGTGTCGTACTTTTGAAAGACGGTTGTAATTTTAGCGTCGCCATTATATTGTACGGGGCAGCAATGGCAATTATTTCAACTGCATGGAAGTGTAGATTTTTGAGTCAGTAGAAACACTTTGCTTCTATTTTTCCGTCTCTCGCCCACTATCCAGTAATTCTCGTGGTAACATTTCATTTGTACCTGCTATCCAAGAATCTCGCTAAGGTTCACACGCAAAAGATATAAACATGTCCAGACAAAACAGGATTCTTTAAAAAGTCCTTATCAATGGCATATAGAACAATGATATTTCTTTGGAAATCTTCGCTGGGCAGCTTCCACTGGCCAAGGAATAGAAGTGTCTTCACGGGATTTACTCTGACAGAAATACAGCTTTTCCAACCACTGCAGTGGTTAGTGGTTTCAGAACTTTATCTCACTCTCAGTTAGAAACTATTTTCACAAATATTTAATCATAAATACAGCCGTTTTCTGACGCCGTCATATCTGAAACACATAAAGTAGACTACTTGTAAACTACCCACGTGAGACGCCATATCTCTGCGGCCGAGCAGTACATTTTCTGGGCTGCTACTGAAAAAGTACTTTGAAGATCAGATTTGCTTTTGATTCGCGACCCCACTTTCTGCTTATTAATAATTAGTCTCCACAAAGGAAACTATTACAAGAGGAAACGTTAAAAGCGTGTACTTCACCCCAAACTGTCACTAGATGTCTCACAGAAATACACCATCAACTACTATCCTCCACCCCTAGTGAAATTGGAATTTCTTGGAGCTATTTTCAGAAAACCTGTACCCCCAGCAAAACTGGGATTTGGGGTTTTTGACTCAGGAACAAATTTCAGACTCCCACCCCCACCCCAGCAAAATTGGGGTTTTAGGAGGGTTTTTTGGACTCAGGAACAAATTTCAGACAACCCACCCTCCAGGAAAATTGAGAATTGGGGTTTTTTGACTCCAAAACAAATTCAGATCTCGCTATGGTCCCCACCCCAAACCCCCCAAGCAAAATTGGGATTTTGAGGGTTTTTTTATACTCAGGAACAAATTTTAGAAAACCTGCCATCCCCCCGCCCCCAGCAAAATTGGGATGTTGGGTTTGTGGATTCAGAAACAAATTTCAGAGCCTACTAAGTGAAATTGAGATTCGGGGGTTTTCCAGACTAAGGAACAAATTTCAGAAAACCCTCCCCAGGCAAAATTCAGATTTCGTGTTTTTTTGTAAACTCTGGACAGGCCATTGCGGAGTCAACGCTGTATACCAGAAGGTTTCCGTCTCGTTTGATCTGGTTGGGGCGTGCCTCTAATGTTTAATATAGAGTTCTGACAGATTTAAGACAAAGGAAAGGCCACTGCTGGTGAAGCTCTACATACAAATGACAACAGGATGAATAATGTCGTTTTTGCGGTAACAACATTTCGTCCATAAAGTAACATCAAACAAGCAGGTAGTTACAGCTTTTCGGTAAATGTCCCAGCTACGATTGGCCAAAATTTTGTCAACAATGTTGGGGGTTGCCAATATTTCAGACTTTGTAGTATTCATTCTGTTTTCATTTTTTATCTAAAAAAGTTTGACATCAACAACGGCCTTTTCTTTGCCCGCAGAATCTGAAAACGAGTTTTGCAATTATGGATCATACAAGCAGTTCACTTCACCTAAAATTCAGCTGTGAAATTGAAATAGCAACAAGAAACTCATTTAGCCATGTGGTTGTAGACGTGTCGAAGTACGTAGATAAAACAAAAAGCTCGGCTGTAATGCTGGCAATCAAGAATTCATCAAGTTTTGCACCAGAGGTGAATCTGAGAAATCGGTTGTACAGAGACAAGAAAGCACACAAGCGAGGAATCCACCCTGGCTTTGAAACCCAGAGCAGACGCCATTAGAAGTCAAAAAGCAGGGGTATCAGTCGAGATTTTCACAAAATAGCCGCAATTGGCAATAATGGCAATACAAAATGTTATCCCAGTGAGCATTGAACCTGGGACCTAAGCTATTTAAATCTGATGTTCTTTTTTCAACTATCTTAACATTTTTACGAACAAGAAGCCTGAAGTATCCTGCCAAGTGAGTGAAAATGTCAAAAATGTAAACATTTCCGACATTACAATGATCGCAATATTCCGACCACTTAAATCTTGAATCCTGCATTTTTATTTTGTCATTGATAAAGACAATGTAAACATAAGCGCACGTGGGTGCTATTTAGGACCCTTAAGGAATATTGTATTTATCAAAATGGCCAGAATTCTTCATCTTGAAATAGATTATTTTGTAATGTACCCCCACAAAATTGCAAGTTAACACATTTGAAGAAAAAGTACCAGGAAAAGTGGCAGAAATGCATTATTTGACAGTTAAAAATTCAAGAGTTCCCAGGGCCCTGTGGTTGGCCCTATAGACCTTGGCCAATATAGGCTGGCTTCCCTCACCTGACTCCACTTCGGCAAAATCTAGAAAAATATTTCTGCCCACCCCCTTTCTTGACCAAATCCTGGATCTGGTATTGGATAGTCACAAATTTAGGTCAACCCCGTGGATATTTTCCCCATAGAGGAATAACCTTTCCGGAATCGAGGTTTATATCGACTTGGTGTCATTGGAAAGCTGCTTTATTGGCCTTAATCTCTGGTGAAAGAGACGTAACATACTCACGCAGACGCTATGGCAGTTAACGAATATTTTGCAAACATCAACCTAGACACAAGCCGAATTAAGGTCTCCGGAGACACAGCATGCAACTCATTCATTACAATGACTGGCTGCTGGACTTGTTAAGAATCAAAGCTTGCATGGGTACAATTAAGTTGTGTGCTAGCTGTCAGTTACACAATTAAATTAGACGGTATCCAGGCTATAATTGTGAATGGTAAACTAATAGATCTATGAACAAATATAGAATCTAAAGAAACAAATACCACAGAACAGAATGCTTTTAGTGTTACGATATTCTGCGGGTTGGTTTGGTGAGTAGCACTGAATTAAGGGGAAATTCTTTTCGGAATGCACAAGAGAACTGCCACCCGAACGAATGATATGTGCCACCAAATTTACTTTTCATCCTTTATGAATTAGTGGGCTTTCCTAGTCGAATACAGAATACGATCCCCGCCATTGGATTTGCCTTGTGTACACTAGAACATTCAGGCATGTAATTTTATTTGTACAAGATGAAGCCCGTGTACTACTTTTGCTGTCGATTTGCTCATTTATTCAAAACATCAGTGCAAGGTGTTTCCCTGAAAGCATGCTGCAGAATAGCATTTGCATAACTCCAGTTGCAAGTCTTTTCTTTTAAAGGAAAGAAATAGGTAGATTTTGCAGTTAATATAATTAAGAATTCCGACTGCATGACTAGATTTGTAATTTCCACGCTCTTATCTTTTCAATATAATCTGCTCTGCTTAGAAACAAAGCGGAGAACAATAAATTATGTTCCATATTTTGAGCGTAATCGCTTGGGAATAGTTGGTCTGTTTGTACTTTCGCAATTCGACGACCACGCTTGAACGAATTGAGCAAACATTTCGAACATCCCATTGTACGTTTAACCTGTTTTACTCTTGTGTTATCCTATCGCAAGAAAAGCTCCACAATACGATTAACACATAATGAAAAGGTCGATGATTATATCCGAGGGTTTCCAAAAATTTGAAGACGAAATAATTCAATCACATGAAGATCAATAAAACATTTAAGTTAATCACCAAACATATTATTACTGGTTGTGTTCACAAAGATTCTGGACCATCAACAAACAGTTTCCTCATTTTAGCGTATCAGTGCATTCTCATGCGGACATGTAATTTGTTAAGTGAACACTTGACATTTTCTTCAAATGCAGTTTTCTCATCTCAGGAGACAATTAAATGTAGAGAAAGTACATTTGAAAACTAAATCCCCATAACGTGTGATTTGTAACACACATACATATTAATCGATAACTCTAATTAATTTTTATAGCAGAGCTGTTGTAACAGCTGAGCTATTTAAATGGAAATATTTTGGGGTGAAATCTCTAAGATTCTCACAAGATTAGGGAATTAAAGCAAGTCTGAATGGTCAAGAAAGCAGTCACATGACTAACAAGTGAGATTTGGTGAGACTTGGACCTTAATGAGAGTTTGGAATGTGATGTTTCATTAAAGAGAGTTTTTTTTGTTGCTTAATGATGGTTTTCATTGTTAAAAATAGTCCTGTGATGGACTGAGGTGCTTTAAATTAAAGATGTGTCAAAATGTCAAAAAAGATGTCAAATTGTCAAAAAGATGTCAAGTTGTCAAAAAGATGTCAAATGTCAAAAAGTCAAACATGTGGAC
>JBCAUG010512196.1:0-15084 GCA_038406175.1 Haplosyllis leylae | reverse complement strand
CTATCTGGATAAGCATTCAACCTTAGATCCAATGATGGTCAGTGTTGTGAGTTCAAATCCCACTGGAGGCAAATTTTTGAATTTCTTCATGCAAATTCAGGCTCAAAATGTAAATGTGATCTTATCATGATCTTATCCATATCCTTCAAATTAGATTACTTGTGATCTGTGCATTTCGTTTCATGGATTCCCGGTTTATTCCGTAAGCTGTACAGGCTTAGAACTCGTTCGGTGGTTGTATGTCTCTATTTGAATAATGAACACTGATGAAGTACTCAAAATAAGGGTCAAAAGTTCGATGGTGTTTAGCGAAATTGCCCACGAGCAAGAGAACTCTAAAATTATTGTGGACGCTCCAAATTGAAACGGTCAGACAACAGATAGTGGTTTCCAGTGGCGGATCCAAGATTTCCCAGACGGGGAGGGGGGACACCGACCTCCAAGGGGGGGGGCACCAATCTCCAATATTTCACCAAATGTTTCCGAAAAACTGCATGAAAATGAAAGAAATTGGACCCGGGGGTGCCCTTGGATACGCCAATGGTTCCAATAATATGACCATAGCATTCTTCCTTTTAATGGTGCTAAGTCCCATTTTGTTTGCACAGAACATAGAAGATCACCTCTTTTCTACCATTGAGGATTTTTGTAGAAATCTCCCTTGGGTTGGACAAGGAAAAGTTAAACCACTCTCCTTATAGTCCTCTGAGTGCTCGGACGTGAACTCACTGTATCCATAGCTACTATGGATATAGAATTGTTCCTGCATCTCTCTCTATCATCCGCTTTCTTGAGACCCTTCACAGACCTCATAGCAGAATACAGATCTGAAGGGAATAGCAGCTTTACAATTGAATTGTCACAAAGAGCTAATTTTCTCACAAATAAGAATATTGTATTGAAGTGAGTTCCAAACGGAGAAGGTTGTGATGCAGTTCTATCTATTTTGTGAAAGTCTGAGAGACAAAAGGGAAATTTGAATGGTATAAATATCGTACATAGAAGAATAGGAAAGCACAAAGTACTTTAAGATGTATGTGATGCCTGTAGATAAAAATGTTTTTCGCGTAAAATTCTAATTCGTAAGTCCGTACATATCGGTGGATCTAGCAGAGGCGCTCCCGGATCAAAATTTACTCAATTTCATGCAGTTTTCGGAAAATTTTACAAAATCATATGCACATTCCACTACCAGAGAGTTAGTCCGGAAATCCTTGATCCGTTCCTGTTACAGTTATCTAGTGGGATCTCTGGGCGTTTTTTGAGGGGTATCTTTCTGAACGTGACAAGATTCCAGAACGGATTTTGCTGCAAGTGCCAGGAATGCGTTATGATAGTGAATCTAGTGAAGAGCTATTGCAATGGTAGTAGATAAAAAAATTAGACAGTGAAAGTTTCACCAGGTGGCTCGTTGGTGCTAAGGGTGCGAAGGGGTGCAAAGGGGTGCAAAGGGTGTGAAGGGGTGCGAAGGGGTGTGAAGAGTGCAAAGGGGTGAGAAGGGTGCAAAGGCAATAATAAACTAGGTTTTTGGCCCACCACACTAGGTCATAAAAAGTTTGATTACAACATATAGTGGTTAGATGTCCCCACCACCTGCAAATAGAACCATCATCCCATGTATAGTCACTGAGCCGTAAAAGGCCTTCGTAGGTCCCCACCACAGGCTCAAAATTTTGGGGCAAAAATCATCAATCAACCACTAAGGTGACTCTAACGAGCCACCAAAAAAAGAACGTTCATTGAAAGCTTAAATCTATTCGGAACAAGCACGAGTTGCGTGTGCCTGACTACTACAAATAACAAAATCAATCGTGCAAATAAAACAAGTAAAGTTCCTTTTTGATCATGAAGGATTTGAGGTTAAGAAGTTTCGTGTGTGATAGGGTAAAAGGACTTCAAATGGTCTCCATAATATTCTTCATCAGTATCATAAAAACTTGTCGAAATCAAGCAACAAGGCACAAAGCCACAGTCACAAGAACACTCAGCATTCAAATTGACTACTTGATATGCTGTACGACCCGACATTATTCAGTGAAGTACTGGGTTGTGACTGTGAATATTGAAGGAGTTTTATTTCCTTTACACTTTTTCTGTGAGGTTGGTAATTTCGCAATATTTGCCCTGCAAGCCATGTCAACTGTCAATGAAACATTCCTGAGAGTATCAATTCTTTCTTGTACAGCTTTCCTAGTTGTGTTCAATTTCGAGAAGAAGACTTTCCTGAATTTCATTGCCAAAGTGACACAGTGTTAAGTAGCATTAGGTTTACGTTTAGTGACGTAACAACATTTTATAATGGTGCATTTTACATATATTTATCCCAAGAAATACGTGATAGTTTACATTAAAACACCAGTAATTTTTTTCTCTGTGATCTTCCATATTCGTACTATTGCTTTGATGTCATTTGTCATGTCTACTATTAATGAAAGCTTCAGAACAGTACTATTCTTCATTATATTGCTGTGTTCAATTTTGAAAAGAAGAATGCCATTACCTCACCGTGGAATGACGTCATGACGTTTGCGTTTAATAATTTGTTGTCAAGGTTACAATTATTTGTTTCTGTTTGTAGATTCCCAACGCGATGGTTCGTCCGCGTCTCTCGTTCTGTAACCAACGTCACATCAACACGCTGGACATCACAGCCATCACGCGTCTGTTTCAGGGACGCAGCGTCGATCAGCTCCACATCCCGTCTCAACAGCAACGCTCAGCCGTCAACTACTTCTACAGCCTGCTCACCTCCCTCAACCACCTGCGCACAGAACTCGGCAAGTACCGCACCCGCAGGTTCTCCAACAGCCCCGTTACAACCATGAGCGGGCATCTTTATAGGTTAAATAAATTAAAAGAGCAGCAGACAAAACGAAAAAATGATTCCCGAAAAATGGACGTTGTCGAGGAAAATAGAAATCACGCACAAGATGAAACAGAACGTAATAATAATGAGTTACACACTAGGTTGTTTAATGATTCTCTCCTGAGAAACTGGTCTCAGTTGACAGATCAGTTAACTATGCGACCACTAATCACAACTCTGCTACCCAGTGAATATCTCAAATCACTGGCTTCTAAATTTGAGGAGTTCATTATTCACTGCCAGAAGATGGGGATCAGATGTACAATGCAGAAGGATCATCAGTGGGAACAGTGGCTGCATTCAGATTTCTTCAGGTGAGCATACAAACTGAAAAGATAGGTTAAAACTTGTACTTCTGAAAGTTGATATTTTGATTCTGACAGCAAGTGATGTAGAACGACCATACATTCTATTTTTCTAGCTGGTTGAAAGAAATGTACTCATTGAATGAGGATGACTTAAATTTAGGAGAAAGGCTCTTCCTATTTCATAATTATTTTATGGCCAATCAGCTTCTTTGTTTATCTTTAACGTTATGATCTAGCATACGAACGTCAATGTTGGAAAATTTATATTCTCTTTTCAATCAGCTCACTTGTTTGGCTGTGACGTCATGATCTAGCATGCTTTTTTATCTCTTTCCAAAAATTCATTTTGAATTTGATGATAAATTTAGCGTCAAAGCAAATTTTAACTTTATATCGAGACTTCTGATTCTAATCAGTAAAGAAATTGACAAAATAAGCAAACTAGCTAAATGTTGGGGGATTATCTTGACGTAAATGCACTTGATTTCACATGATTTCATGATCTGATAAACAGTGACATGTTTCCGTTATCTGTTGCAGGTGTTTCACGTTTGATATAATGAAGGGACACGGGATGGACGAGGCGACTAGT
The DNA here is from genome assembly GCA_038406175.1 of Haplosyllis leylae. Lineage (NCBI taxonomy): Eukaryota > Metazoa > Annelida > Polychaeta > Phyllodocida > Syllidae > Haplosyllis > Haplosyllis leylae. The sequence continues at coordinate 11,318 of JBCAUG010512196.1, read as the reverse complement.
CAGGGCATCTCTAACGGTGTTACCTTTATCTTCATGGCGGGTAGCGGCATGATCGCTAGTGACCATGACGACGAGACAGAGATCATCAATCTCCATGGCAACGATAAGTCTGACGTCATGCAAGATGAGTCTTCCACTGCCAGTCACCATGGCAACACTAGACATGAAGGTTACCATGACAACCACCATGTTAGACACAGCGGCAGCAGACACGACGCGTCTTCCGACGACAATGCTGACACCAGCAGAAACTACCATAGCAACGAGGACTATGATGGTGGTAACCATAGGTACGAGTATGACAACCTGTTGCACTCAAGATACTGGCCAATACCTGGATTAGATAACACATTTGAACCCGGTGCTGGATCTGACGGAATCAGACTGAACGTCCATGAGCCAGGCACTGTACCGAACCCTTCCTATGAAGGACTGGACATCCCTCTGGGAGTGTCTGCAGTCATAGGGATCTCCTCTAAGGAAATCAACAGATTACCTTCCCCATACAGTAACTGTACAAATAAGAACATGGAGCTGTACTCCTTGATGGAGGCCATACAGAAGGACTGTGTGGACTGTCCTGAGATGGGACATGATACTGTCATTAGATCTCATAGGGAGATTGACTGCCAGAGTGCGTGCTTACAGAGACATATATGGAAGCAGTGCAAATGTCTGGATATCACTCTAACACTGCCTTTCTTTGACAGGAAGTTCATGTGTGGTTACTCTGAACACACTGATGTCCTGACATTCCCTGAGAGATACAACATGCAGCATTGTTTGAGTGCAGAAAACATGACTTCATTACCAGAATGTAGGGAACTCCTTGGAAAACTCTTTGGAGATCTGGAGTGCTTGAAAATGGTAAAAAGTTGGCACTTAACCCAGAACAACAGTGAAAGTTACAACTGTAAGTGCCCTCCTAGCTGCCATTCCATTTCCTACAACCTAGACTATGGGAATTCTCAATGGCCTGGAAATGGCCCAGAGCTAGACAGTGCTTATGAAAAGATTGTAAAGAGAAAGATCATTCCTTACTTTGAGAGACAGAACAGCAGTCTGGCTGAGGCCCCTCTGAGGTACTTCTCCCAGTGGGACAATAGGCAGAATATAATGCGGAACTTTGTGAGAATTACTCTGTACATAAAGGATCTCACTGTGCAAACCACACAGCAGGTTGAAGCCTACACCGCCTTAGATCTACTCTCTGATATTGGTAAGTAATGACAATGCATACTTCTGTTCTCTTTGAGCTTCGTTCACACGGTACCATGGCAACAAGTTTAATAATTCTTCAAAAGTTAATTGCCGTTTGAATTGCTTCAGATTTGGTTTGATTCGAATTGTATTTGAAAACATTAGCTTCCAATTTTATGGTAATTGAATGGGTAGGAACTACTACGAATGGTGCTAAATTTAGCATCAAATAAACTAATTTACCCAATTTAAGTTAAGAGATGAAAGCAATTTGGAGCAAATCAAATCAAGACTGATGCGTGGAATGGGCTGGTTACATAATTGCAGATAGACATTTCTACTCAGAGAATGGAAATGAATTAGTCCCAGAACGACTGAAGTCATTATTTGTCCCCAGAAGTAAAAAAGCATCGTCTCGGTCCAGAGTTTAGAGTTCATGTTGCCGCATTGTGTTTAGAATCTGCAATTTTTGGGCAAAAAAATGAATAAAATTCTGTATAAACATGTCAATTGGTGTTTTTTCTTTCAAATATTTCAATAAATTTGGTTAATATACCAGTTTTCTTTCATATACCAAATGGAGGAAGTGATGTGATAATGTGTGTGATTCTCAGAAATAATTTTCTAGAAAGCATATGATTCTCCCCAAACTGTACAATTATCAAAAACAGAAAAATGAAAGAACTGCACAAAAAAAAACATTTATTTTTAAATGTTTGTAAAAAATGACTGCTAGACTCAATGGGAGACTTGAAACTTTTCCCAAATGAATTGGGGAGAATCTACAGATTTAACGGAATATATGAAACGTTTCTATATTCGAACCTGCTTTATCGGTTTTGTAAAAGACCAGTATGCTTACTCAATGATAGGAAGACGTGGGAAACAGAGAGGGCCTTAGCCTTAGTGATTTAAGATCAGATGAATATTTTTCAGGTGGAAAGTTCGGTCTGAGGATTCATACTCTATGCTTTAAATTTTCCAGGCAAAGTTCTGAATCAGTAGACTCTCACTCTATGTTTTATATTTTCCAGGTAGACAGCTCGGTGTGTGGACTCTCACTCTATGTTTTACATTTTTCAGGTGGACAGCTCGGTCTGTGGACTCTCACTCTATTCATTATATTTTCCAGGTGGACAGCTCGGTCTGTGGGTCGGTATCTCCGTTATTACTCTATGCGAGATTATCGCGTTATTCTCGCAGTTAATCCACTACGTCTTCAACTACTGTCGCAACGCTGGAAGGAAGGACATGGCCGCCGTGCACCACAATGACGTTGGCCGCTACGAGGAGCAACAGGCCCTGAACCTGGAGAGCAAGGTGTGACAACCCTCAAGGTCACTAAAGGTCACCCAAGGTCATTTTAGCAATCTAAATAAGAAAGTGTGAAAGGAGTTAATATCACTTCCAGGCCATTGTAAGATTAATCATGTAAGAGATTGGATGAAATTAGTGGTGGATGGAGGGCGCTAACTTCCAAGGTCGGGCGCCACCCTGTTGTTTGGCCAAATTTCCCCCGAAAACTGCATGAAAATGAAAGAAATTGGACCCTTAGATGCGCCCATGGAAATGTAACTGGGCCAATGTTACTATAAAATCATCGTTATTCCAAGGACATCACACGCCAAGGGACAGAGCTAGGCTAAAATGTAACAAGCATACCTACAGTTCAGTCCTCCTCACCGAACGTTGATCAAGGTCTCCGCAAAATAATCCAACAGCAAGGAGAAATGTGCCAATATCAAGTACTTGAATGGGTTAGAGATCCTGTTTTATTGCTGTGTTTGATAGAAGACTTCACACTTGCGGGGGTAAACCTCACGCCAGGGAAGTTACATAGTTACATGAAGCTGTTGCCAGGGTTACATTCAGTGTAACAGAGGTTAATGTCAAGGATGCGCACAAAATCATTAAAGTTCCCAAAGACGTTTACATGGTTGCACTCATTTCTGCAGTGCACAACGTCGCCGCGATGTGTAAATTGCAACTCACCTACGTATTTGGGTCTCCAAAACTTGTGCAAAAGGGTCGCGCGCGAGCTGGACAATACAACGCGCGCTGCAGAAATGAGGATGACCAATTCTGAAATGCGATGTGAATTAATGACACGAAAATATATTCCATGATTGTTACAAGTGAATAAGATAAGCTGTTGATGATAACTTGAACTAAGTGTCAATAAACAAACCCCCGTTTGCTATGCAATCAATATAGGATCCTACTGAATCTGTGATACTCTTGCTGTCAACATCTCTCCGACACACACTGGCCAATTAATTGTTCACGATAAGATCAAATTATACATTTTTAAGTTAGAATTTCCATCAGGCATTATCTGTTGATTCCAAATGAAATGGTGCATGAAACAAACTTCAGTTAAAGGTCTGACAAGTAACATACGTCTGGTTGGCCTAATTGGGATAAGTATCTGACTTCTAAACCACTGAATGTAAATGTAAGACGACTTCATTTTTACTTTTACTCACGAACAAGCTCACATTTTTCCCTGAAAAGTTTACAATATTGGTATTTTCTTTTGTTTCCAATGAATATTAATTAAGGAGCGAATTAATATTAATTCAGATGTAATTTAGTTAGGGAACATTAATCTGGGATTCTATGGGTGTTTTTCTCAAAGCAATTTTCATTTAAGTTTGTTCAAGGTATGATGGATTATTCATATATTCCAATTTATTTTCATTAGAAACTATCCAAAAATGCTGAACAATATCTATTCAGACGGGGAAATGAAAGGAATCATAAATGTCCATTATGAACATTGAAAAAGAAGGCCATCTACCATTATCTGTAGGTACAATCAATGCAATTGCAATGGGGTTTGTTCAGGCATGACAACCCAATGCTGCCATCAGTCACACATTTGCACTGAAAATTTGATTCCAAAAATAACATTGTGTCTATGGGCCGATTTCCTCACCTGATACGTCTTCGTGTGAACCTCAATTGAAATAAATAGCCAAAATATAAAAAATGACGTCATGAACGTGGTCCAAATGCTGTCTTATGACGTTCTGTGTAAACAGATCCCAACGAATGACTGCAGCTTAAAGAAGGCCTACTTATCATAAAACTGCCGAGGCATGATTCGACCAACATCCCACAATGTTACTATCCCCCTGCCCCACCGATTGCAACCACTACGCCTACTCTAACCAGCCCGCAAAAATTTCGTAAAATAAACTTGAGCACAAATAGTGTCAAGGACTCTCCGATAGTTCTAACGTCTCCTGTCGTTTTCTTCACCGCCTGTTTTACGTTGAGTACGAATCAATGTTTCCTTTAGTGGGAACGGTTTCTGTAGACAATGGGTTGTTCTATTAATAGGACATTTATCTAAGAGTTACTGTAGTTACTACTGTTCTATAATGAAAGGGAGAATCACCTTCCAACTTCCGGCGCAGACAGGAAGTCGTTGAGATGGATTCTTTCGCTATTTTCAGTCTTTCAACCAATTTCCTCACTTTTTCTTGCACCAATGCATTTGCTACATGTTAAAATATGTTGCAATAAAAATGTTTTTAATAAAAATTTCTACAAAAGATTCTTCGTTGTGTTTATTGTCAGTTGGTAACCAAGGATGACCAATGATGAATCTTTAATGTTCTGAGGTTTCCCTTCCAACAGTGAGTAAAACACTTCAAAATATTTTGATTTTGAACAGATGAATTGAATCTTGAAATGACTCCAAGTCCCAAAAGTGAAGTGGAGCATAACACAAAGTTAGAACATTCATCTTCAAAACAGGTCTCTGTGGCTGAGTGGGTAAGGCATTAGAATTCTAATCCATAGATGGTTGGTGTTGTGAGTTCGAATCCCATTGGAGACAACTTTATTTTTTTTGCTGATTTTGTAACCCTCAATGTCAGATTTGTGTCATTTAGGAAAAACTTGATTCGTCTTAAATATGAAATTATTTCGTGACAATGATAATCCAATGGACAAAGGGTAACATAACAATAGCCAGGTAACATTTGCTAAAATCTACTGAATTGCGATAACATAGAAGGACCTCACATTGTCTTCTAATTTCTTTTTGGAAAAATGGCTGTGATGATCTGTACGGAAACATGTGACCTGTACAGAAACACGTGTACTGTACAGAAACATGTGATCTGTACGGAAACACGTGACCTGTACAGAACAATGTGAACTGTACAGAAACACGTGATCTGTATGGAAACACGTGACCTGTACAGAAACACATGTACTCTGTCTCTCTCAATCACCGTTAAGTACTGTTTACTCAGAAGGCGTAATCCACCATAGTTACGTCAAGCACACTTCATCATCTGGATTAACAGCCGGATTAATTATGAGTACAACAAGGTGAAGCGTGAGTCAATCTCCTTAGCAACAGGTGGTGTAAGACATCAACGTTCACATCTCATTAGCGTTACAATCCCTGACAGATCAGAGGAAAGGGAACGTTTCTTTCGGCTTCACCGTTATGGTTTATTCGCTCATTTTCCCCGTCAGAGCGAAAACGAAATTTATGTCACAACTTGACAATTTCCAGCGCAATTGCTCAGTGTGACACCTTTCTGAGGATTGGCTCCACTGAAAAAGTCGAAGGGGCAAATCTCTTCGATCAAGATAATTCTAAACGTGTCCCCGAGTTGTTAGTTGATAAGGAAACACGTTTTGATAGTTAACCATTTTTGCTGGCTCGTTAGAGTCAGCTTATTGATTGCTATGAGCTCCCCGGAGGATATGGGGACAGGGTGGAGGGCAGCACTTGGCAGTTTTATGGTAATGAGACCTAATTTAAGCTTCAGTCATTGGTGGGAATTTGTTTACACGAGAATGTTGCCATGACGTCATTTTGCACGTGCCAGCAATTGGGTCAACGACGCAACGTCATTTTTGAAAATGGTGATCAAAATTGTCCGTCCATGTAAATCAGTAACAATTTTTAAATTTCAAATTTTTTTAAAACATACCAAATATAGCTGAACCCCAACATACCTGATATCATTAGAAAGGGTTTGATCCATTTCATCTTTTAAAGTCATTTCTGACTAATTTTATGTTAACTGAATTAGGTTTATAAAATGTTGAAAACATTGCTACTCTAAAAAGTGTTACATTATAATTTTCTTTAATTTTTTTTTTATAAATTACTAAATATAACTATACCCCAACATATCTGGTATTATTAGAAAGGGTTTTGTCCATTTTATCTTTTGAAGTAATTTTTGACAAATTTTATCTTAATTATATCATGTTTAAATTTTTTTTCAAAAAGGTTATTTTAGGACTATACCCAGGGATTCTCCGTTAAACTTCTGCGCTCAGTGTGAATGAGCCTTTAGGTGAAAAGGTGGATTATTCGGAAGCTTGACATTCTAGCCTCTCTTTGGCATTTTACACCACTAATTGGCAACTCTTTCGCTCATTAGGCTTTTAGTAATTAGTCGATGATGCTGTCGTGTGATATTACTGTCCAAGATTCTGAGTGTCTACTTGCTGAGGGAAAAACAATGTTTCTGTCAGATCTGGCTAGAAGATTTCTACTCCTTGCTGTTTGTGTTAATCTAGCAGGTATCGGAAATATTAAACAACTTTTACTTTAAAAATTGTCATAATTTTTAAAAATTGCATTTAATTTCAGTCAGATTTGCTTATCATGAAAATCCCGGGTGTGAAGAAGAAAAACTGACAATTCGTGAGCTTCTGGTCAGAATTCCAGAACAGAACTAACAATGGTCAGATGCCTCGACTGATTCATTTTTCAGATCAACAAAGTGGTGGAACCTGGATTGCCTTCTAAGTCGGGTCACTCAGAACTTGGACGCTTGGGTTGCGTCATATTCGCACTCATCATTAGACCTTGCATGAACAGGAGGAAAAAATGACATTTTGAAGCTATGGAATATTTCAATGCAATTTCAGCTGTAGTTTTTTTTTTTCAACGGTGCAGCACTGCATTATAATTCTGATTCCTTTGTCAAAGCAAGATATTTATAGAGGGCAAATTTGTGAATTTCACAGTTAATTTCTTGATCTCAATCCATGGAGAATTTATTGCTTGTCTTCCCACCATCCTAATTCCTTTGTTAAAGCAAAATATTTATTGAGGGTAAATTTGTTAGTTTCACAGTTAAGTGTTTGATTTAAATCCATGGAAACTGAGTTGTTTGCCTTTCAACCTTCCTAAACATTTTGCTTGAAAAACACCTACAATTCCAAAACAGATAGACTCAAGCTGCGGATACAAACTTTCTTAGTGACTAATTTCAAGAAATAGAAATTGACAAAAATATGTTTCCTTGTGAATATTTTTTAAAAATATGTTTGTAGTTGGTGGTGAATCTCAAAAAGAAATATTTGGTTCACAATACAAAACTAATAACATTCTTAACGAAGTTAGGAAAATTTACAAATTGGCTCAAAAACAATGTAGTTTGTCCTGAAATTACAAATAATATTCCAAGTTTTGTACTTCCAAGGATAAAGATCACTATTTTCAATTTTCCATTAGTTCCAAAAACTGTTTTAACAAAATTTAAAAAAGAGAAAAAAAATCACATTGTGATTTGTAGTCACTAACAAAGTCCGTATCTGCAGGGTGAGACTATGACTGAAGTCAGAAATGTCATCGCTGCACACAGATTTCCATTAATCACTGGAACAAGCTCTTCCCTACGCATACGGTCTCAATGGAATTCATTACACAAAGCTTTGCGTCCGGGTTTTCCACTACAATCACGACCCCCTGAGTCTACTTCTCTTGCGGATCCATGACCTTGAAGCTGACCTTCATAGCTGCACAGCATACATATCAGGTTCCATGACCCTGGATATGAACTCCATTGCGCAGTCGCATTCAGATGACGCAGATTGTTAGCCTACACAGCTGGATCGATGGCAAAAGGCTAAGATTGGCAGAACTCAATTATTACCAACGAGTGTAAATTCTCTCGTTTGTTCAGGTTATTTGCTCACCCAAATCCGGGAGAGAGAGACAGAGAGAGAGAGAGAGACAGAGGGAGAGACAGAGACAGAGAGAGAGAGAGAGAGAGAGAGACAGACAGACAGACAGAGACAGGGAAAGATTGAGAGAGACAAACACAGAGAGAGAGAGAGAGAGAGAGAGATAATCATTAACCCATAAAATTACTAAAAAGGCTCGTTTAAGGTAGTAAATATGTTCGAAACTGAGAAGTCAATCTGCACTCCCGTCTTCAAGATGTGAAATAACAATTGATTTCGGAAATAAAGGTCAAGTAATGAAAAGCTGCAAAAAGCGCAAAACAGCTGATTGAATCAGATTGGTAACAATTCGTATGCAAATACCTGGCCACTGTTCAACACAAGGGCCGTTGCGATGCATAATGCACAATAACGAGATTGTTTCGTTTTCCGTCTTATGGCGCGTTCACACTGCACTGCACTGCACAGGGACAGGGACAGGGAATTTTGTCAATGGGTTTCCAACCCGTTTTGAGGACCTGAAAAATTTCCTTGTAGTACTTTCAATGGATTTCAATTGCATGCATAGTATTTTCAGGTCTCGTTCTGAGTGTCAGTCTCTGTACAATGTGAACATTACACCCCTGTCCCTGTCCAGTGCAGTGTGAATGTGCCATAAGATTGATTAACGTGTGAGGATCGGGGTTAAGCTGCTGAAAAATGAGCTGCTCACCGCACTGTTCCCCAAAAGGCTGGAGTATCTGTGAATGCGGGAGCGTGCCTGGCATAAAAATGCGAAATATTACTCGCGTAAAAGGAGTAGATTGTCTTCTTGTATCTACTCTAAAGGCATGGTAATATAACAATACACGAATTAAATTCCAACTTATTTTGTTCCATGTTATTTAATTTTTGTTTTGTAAGCACTTATTTTGTTGGTATATCTGTATGCTGAAATTATTAACTAACGTTTAAATTTAAAATTCGCCAGTATCATTTTTGCTGCAGTCTTTTCTAGATCTACATCACTCATGCAGCATTCTGCTGGTTAAGTCTCTCATCAGCAGTCGACGACAAAGTGATTCTACTCTTGAGTTCAAATATCTCATTTGTACTTTTTAAGGTACTTCTTTACAACATACACATTGCACATTTATTAGCAGTCATTTAAGATATCTGTGAAAGTTTCAGCAGCTTTCAGCAACAAAGTGTTGAGTAATCACACTACAAAGATGACCAAATTTCCCATTGAAACCAATGGTAATCTGCAGTTTTCTCAAATTTGACATGGTGAAACTTCTTAAGACTTCACACAATGTTGCAGATGTTAAAAATGTGTAAATCCAAATAAAAATGGTTGAGTCTCTCAATATCTTTCAATTTTTAAATTAAGATTTTGATGAAATTCTAAATGTTATTGTGTCTCCCAAAAAGGTTCATGGTCCACTGACCACCAGAATGCATTGTAACTGACCACAGTGAACTTTGTAGCTAATGGTCAATGAAGCTTGACTGTTTACATTTTAACAGTGAACACATGGCTGTGATGTCAATGTTGTAAAGAACTACCTCAAACTTTCTTCAAAGAAATAGTAGTTACTGTCCGTATTTCATCAGGCAGTCTGCAATAAAGTCTAAGAGTACATCATTTATTCGGGCGCAATCCCCAAATCACTTTCATAACTAAAGGTCTGTTCACGTTGAAGTGTACACAATGCGAAACAAAAAGGGAAAAAAATGACGTCATGAACAAAGTTCAAATAGTGTCTCGTGACATTGTTAGATCTAAATGACGTCATGGCAGCATTGTGTGTAAACCAATTCCAACCAATGATTGCAGCTTAAAGTAGGTCTAATTTTCATAAAACTACCAAAGGCTGTTAAGGCTAGGACAGGATGTTAAGGGCACTGCGAAGTAAACAATAAGGTGACTCTACGAACCACCAATTACTCATTTTTGTTCTGTATGTATACTAAAATAAATACCTCCGCCTTCGCAATCGGTAAGTGTAACACAGCCGTAATATTATATTTGTATCATAATATCCAGGCCCTGAGAGAACTATGACATCAGTCCCATCTGCAACAATACAAGATTAAATATGCAGATGTTTTGATTCCTTGAGGTACAACGGTTAAATCTTACTGGATCAAATATTCTGTTTCAAAATGTTTACGACTTTGTTTCTGTAGATCAAATTAATCTTGTTTAAGAAAGAAACCAACGCATTCCAAACGACGGCATGAGTACCGAGAATTCCGAAATTCTCGACGGACACTGGCAACAATTGTGAAATACAGACAGAAGTAACGAACACAACAGTCGGCCAAGGACAAATCTGACATGTCTGGCATTTCTGTACAAAATTGACATTGAACAGATGAATTGAATCTTGAAATGATTCTAAGTCCCAAAAATGAAGTGGAGCATGACACAAAGTTAGGAAATTCATGTTCAACACAAGTCTCTGTGGCTGAGTGGGTAAGGCATTAGAATGGTAATCAACAGATGATTGGTGTTTAAGTTCAAATCCCACTGGAGGCAACTTTACCTTTTGCTGATTTTGAAACCCTCGATGTCAGTTTTGTACAAAAATGCCAGAAATGTCAGATTTGTGACATTTAGGAAAAAAACTCAATTGTTTCTTTTTTCAGCTTTAAATGATACAAAGTTGACAACGTTGCAAACAAAGAATTACTAGGGAAGAACAAAACAAATTCAGAAAAAGCCTCCATTGGGAATCTCATCTCTTCTAAGTTGATGTTTGTTTTGTGCGGATCTCATTGATTCCATAAAGAAGAAGCATGACATCATTTGAAGACATCCTAACTCAAACATGTCAGGTTATCACAACTGAATAAGCATTGGCGTATCTAAGGGGAAGGGGCGCCAGGGATGCGTGCCCCTCCCCCTCCTTCTGGTCCAAATTCTTTCTGCAGTTTTCAGGGAAATTTTGGTCAAATAATAGCTTGGCGCGCCCACTTTAGAGGTTGCCCCTCCTCATCTGGGAAATCCTGGATCTGTCACTGACTAAGGATCAGAATAGATCACAAGAGGTCCTCGGTTCTGTCCCCATTGTGTAACAGGTTGAGATTTATCTCTTGCACAAAGTTTGAGGAGAGGAGCGAAACCGCAACTGTATTTGGCTTCCGTTGGCCAAAAGAGCATCATTCCATGTCTCAAA
>JBCAUG010512085.1:0-15085 GCA_038406175.1 Haplosyllis leylae | reverse complement strand
CTGGTCGGCTGGGGCATGGTATATATACAAGGTCACGCAGTGGCCTTGGCCTTGGTCGGGAGGGACTCCGACACCCTGGGAAAATCTACTGTATTTATGGTCAAACAGAAAGAACAATTTCTTTCAATTTAATTGGATTGTCCAGTGTTAAAAAATCCAATTTTATGCTGATTTATTTGTGAAGCCTGGACGATATATTCTTTGAAGTTCGCAATAGCTTACATGTCTCACGAATGTCCACGGGGTGGAGTACACAGACCATGGAATATTGCCTCAATTTTTGGGGTAGTTTGTCTACATAATTACAAACTTTTACATGCCGAGCAAAGTATCCCAGGGTTGAATTATAGGGTGAAAATAAGACCGACCTGCTGCAAAACCATATTTTTCTAACGTATTATGGACTTAATTTGTGGTTTTACCTTTAAAATATTTTAAAAAGGTACAACGTGAACTTTTTGAGATACTAGAATTAAGGATGCTAATACAGGCAATAGGATTATGGCCCCTTGGGTAAAAGAGCCAGCCCCCTTTACATCAAAATAAATGAGCGAAAGTTGGTGAATGGAAAACTTTGAAGTATCGATTTTATCAGAATTAAAAGATATTTTCGATGTAGTTTAGCAAGAAGAATACATAGTCGACATTCGGTGGGGGGTTAAAGACACTTGCGATTTATCTTGGTTAGAATTGCTCTCCAAACCGAAATGAAGCATTTAAAATCTGACGCTGGCCTCGCGGAATTGATCAATGGAAATACAGGCACTTGTAAGCGATCTCAATAGCCGTATTGGCGACCACTTCAATGAGCTGAACTGAGCACCTTGCGATTGGTTGAGGCGGCGACAGCGGGCGGTGCAGCGCGCATTGTCGGGAGGTGTAGGACTGACACTGGGGTCATACTCGCTACCTCTGTATTGAAACGTAGGTGTCTGCGACTTGGAACTGAAAAAAGAGAGCCACAGAGAGGTGCCTTAATATATGCGGGGAGGTAGTGACAATGTGCGTGCTCATTTAGCGCGAGATATCATCGTGTAGTGGCAGTGTCAAAGGCTCACGGCACATCTCCTATGTGCACAAACTAGGAGGTGTTCTGCTAGCTTAGAGGAAAAAAAGGTGGCAAGATCATTACACATTCGACAAGGGGCCTTGGAAACTACTTTAGTGGTGTTTGCAAATGGAATACCTGTAGTGTGATCAAAGTTACATTGGGATTTAATGAATTGGATTAAACTCGAAAACTGCGCATTCCCACAAATGGAGAAAAGCCTTTTCAGGTAAATGGCTATTGGAAGTACCGACTGAAAGGAGAAACGAAATAACATTTACCCAATTTGAATTTTATGCAAACAAGGCCACTCAAGGAAAGTTGTGGGAAAATTGTACAATGTCAAGGAGCGAACCTGGTTGGAAAATTTTGTTTGTAAACAGTAATTTTCATTCAAGTCAAGCCGGAATAATATTGCATTAAATTACAGAGGATTACGAGACGGCGTCATCCTTCTACACGGAGATACTCGTCACCAAACCAACCTAGTACATGCGAAGTGACCTAGGATCTAGGAACGTCAGCAAGTTGGATAAAATCCGTTTTAAGTTGAAATAATTTTGGAAGTTTGTAACATAGGTATTAGCATGCGGAAAACAAAAAAGGAACATAGTTTGGATGTTTAATAGTATTCTTTGATCTTAGTCAATCAGCCAAATGACAGTCAAAATGGCACAAAGATTAACCTTGCCTTTTTTGAAATATTTGCATTGAAGCTAGCGTTCAGGTAATTAGATGTAACCTTCTGCCAAAACAAGCTAAAAAGTATAACAATTGTTTGTTTCTGCTGTGGAAGTTAGTGAGGGGGAGTAGGATCAATGAAAAACTGTACTTGCTGAGGAAAAGCAATATTACAAAACACGCGCAATAAGATTTATAGGGGTTTGATTACTTTCTATTTGCATTGCAAAAGACTCGTGAGAAACACGTCAGTCCTTCGTTGTTGGTCTCGACGATTTTGTATCATATGTCAGTTCCCACGAAGGGCCTAAAACGTAAAGCAAGTATGTAACAGTGCCTTTTACAGTACGTGATTTCTTATATGTCTTGGACAGTTTAATGATATACTATCACATATGTTGGTAGAAATGGTCAGTGAGTTTGTTTCGGAAAATTACACACCGATTTAAGATAATTTCGGACATTTACATAAATGCTGGAAAGTGGTCTGTAATGTGAAAACAGAATGAATCACATTGATAGGGGTGAATATAAGTACTGTTCATTGACTGACTCACTTGCACAAGTGATTTTGTTGATTATTTCCATTTAAAATGCTATTTACATGTAGAACTTGTGCATGGACTTTTTTGTCGATCCTTCTTGACCTGGTCGTCTCCAATTTACATTATAGTGAACTTTTTGAACAGGTAAAAAGTGAAGTTTTTTTGGACAAACCCCTGAATGCATCAAGAGGACCATTATGTGAAGGACCAATTAGGGAACTTCAAATTGGTCATTATGTTGGACGATAGTAACGGGTGATAGGCAAAACCAATGCGAATCGTTATTTTTAAAAACAACTTTTCAATTAACAAAAAATGAATGAACGGTACTTCACAGAATCTTTCAATGAATAAGGTAATCAGACTTCTGATCCTACAACCACAGACATGTTTTTTTTTTCTACATTGGCTGATTGACTATTAACAAATGATTCGTTTGTTGAAATATTGAACTGCTCAAGAATAATGCTCAATCAAAACGATTAAAAATTAACATAGTTAGTTTGGAACTGGTAAAATGAAAAATCAATCATCACTGAAATGTCGAGGTTGAAATGGTAAAGAGAGTGCAGAAGTAGGTGAGTTAACTTCAGAGCTGTTTGCAAATAATCTTGATGTTCCAAACATTTACCAGCCATATTTGCTGAACAGACACCTTTAAGCAGTGTTACCAGAATGACGGTAATGACTTTGTGAGGTTTTTTAGGTTGATCATTTGTTGACTTTGTTGTCACGGATACAGTAGATGGAAGCAAAGAATTCGACCAAGATGTACTTCACCAATAAGTTATGAGTTGCAGCAAATTCGTTAACTGTTTTCGGTCTTCACTTTTATGAAACCCCGTCAATGAATCAAGCCCCTTTTAGCTAATACATTAGGAAGCATATACAGCAGCGTAAATCTGAAAGTTAACGTAGATGTTATTGTCCCCTTTTTTATGCCCAGTGTGGTTGAGGTAACATATTTGTTTCACTCACTGGAAATTTTTTACACGGTATGTTTACTCATTCTCCGTTAGGGTTAATCTCATCTGAAAATGATAGATGTTTAAAGACTCGTAACGGCACGGACCTTTAGCGGGGTTTGGTATTTGATTTGTGTCTCGAGCGCCTCGTTAGTTGTGTACACATAATGATGCATTTAGCATTTTATTTGGCGAGACTTTGTGTAAGAACACGGGCCGCATTGCTGAGGGTTTGTCGAGGTTAAACGGAGAGGAATGATAGAAATCCATTTGGTCACAAAGTGATCCGAGGCGCCTTAAATTTCAACTACTTGACGGAGAAGCTTCCTCACCTGGAAAATTGGCCTTGAAGATATCTATGAAATTTGAATGGCACAAAAAGTGGCTTTCTAAGGGGCGAGTAATAGAAAATGTCAATAATTTTGCTATTCGGTCGCAAAATGTGCGCTATGTGTAGTGGTGTATTTTATGATTTACGGACAATTGGTTGTCAGAGATGACCGGGCCTTGTAGTGGGTTGTTGTACAATATGACAATGGTCGGTGTTCAACCAAACGACATTCCTGCACCGATCCTTTTAGGGCTTTCATTTGCCTTTACCTTGGAGAGGTGGATCTATCTGTGTGGCCTTTCAGGGTGATGACACTTCAGAAGTCAAGAGACCGAAACCTGGAAATTGCACGAACACCATGAGGTCACGGATTATATTGTATCAACAGTAGAAAAATTTGTGTTGAGGGGAATTGACACAAATAGACACAAAATCTACAGTAGTATGTATGACTGTGGGAAACTATCAGTCCTCTTGGAATTAACTCTCCAACCACAAGCCTATGACATGTACATCATGCAAAGAATATTTAACTGAATATCTGTTTTTATCAAATAATAATACTAAAAAGCCTGATGAGGAACATAGCGAATTTTTTGTCATCTTTCATTACTAACAAGAATTCCTTTCAGTGTAAGACGTTCCATCCGTGTAACACATTGATGACAAAAACAGTTATAAATAGACATAAAATTGATTTTCTTTCACTTGACCTTGATACTAAGTAAACTTTTTGATGACCTTGACCTTTTAAGTAAGTTTTAGTGGAATACATGCACACAAAAGTAACAGTTAGGTAAGAATATGTGAGTTTTTCATATGATCTTGACCTAGACCAATGACCTTGATACTCAAACTTCACCTAGATATGGTCAAGATCTATCTGTATACTGAAAATGAAGTTCCTAGCTTTAGCAGTTCAAAAGTTATAGACTGAACAGACAGACAGACCTGACTGAAATTATTGGAGGGTAAAAATTAAGAGGTAAAATCAGGAGACTCAGAATCACGTACGAGTTCATATGATTTTGTTTCTTTCAACAAAGTCGTGCATGAGCACCGGATTAGACCATTCTGTCTTAAGAAATGATTTGGCATCAATAGCAGGGAAATCCAGGGGATACTGTTCTGCCTTTGGCTCCGCTGCCTTATCCTTATGATGTCTTTTGTTCCTGTCTGATGACTTGTCATAAGCTTATTTTCCAGCTTGTCAAGACTCAGAAGAAATTGGAGTGTCGACCATTGTTTGGCACCTGCCTTTTGAAAACAAGAGGTCGCATGATCAAATTCCTCAAAAGTGAAAAACAGAAAAGTTATCAGGTTCAGTGCAAGATGCCATGATTATTGCTCAATTGTGGAATATGAATGAATGGTGGTGCTAGTTTAAAAATTGAGTAGAAAAGTGGACTTGAGGGAAAAGACAAGAGAAAGCAGGGTTTCGGGGGGGGAGGTGGGCAGACGAGGTAAAAACACATTTTTGTTTTCACCTGCAGACCTGATGGAACTGATAACGAAACGACAATCTGTGAGCTCTTGTTAACAAAGAGTACAACATCAACTGGAGCATACGTGCACTATCGGTCATCAATAGGTATTGTACCACCTTGTTTGGACCAGATTGTAGAATTCGATATGGTTTGATGTGATTCGGATATGGTTCGTTTCTCTATTTAGATGTATTCAATGGATATCAAGCTCGTTTGTGCAAAGTTTCTTGTGTATTTGTATTGAATCTTGACATCTATGGATTAAACTTGAACAAATGAATATCTTAGCGGTGAAGAAGTTATTTTTTCAGATTAAAGCTATGAAGTAGGAGGTGTATTTCAAGCGATTAGTTGTTAGTTTCTTTTTAAAGAAATGTATACTTTTCATCAATTCTAAAATATTTTATCCCAATAGTATGTTTAGTAAGTACATTTCATGAAATGTTTACGCTTTACTAATCATAGTACAATAATACTCTGTGGTGAAGCGCTAAAACCCAGTCGAAAAGACGCATGACTGCATCTCAATATCTGTTCAAAACACCAAATTAAAACATCAATTTGATGGCTAGGTAATATGTTCACCGTGCGCAATGCCCAAATGTGCAGAAGAAAGTTTTTCTTTTGAAAGTCACAACAAAGGGGCTCCTCAAACTTCCAATGTGCTCAATCATTAAGCTCCTTTGTGCGATTTAATTTCACCACGAATCCTTCACAAGATGATTATGATGTAATGACTGGCGACAGCGGAGAAACATCAATTACTGAATCCTCAGTCACAAATGAGGAATAGACTTACGTTCTCTACTCATTTCAGTTTTCATACTTTACGCAAGAATTACTCGACTGATGATAATGATTTGGAGTTGTAATTGATACGCTGACAGTCTATGTACAGAGTCTCATATAGCAGTTACCTGCCTCAATTAGGCATCGTACGACCGCTTTGGGTTGAGTCCGCATTGTTTTCAATGCAAACATCAATATTTAGTGTACTGTCTCTTTTTGTTGGAAACTTCGAAGGGACTGTGACATCGGGCGAATTGTGTGCAAGTGTTGTGTATGTGGACTGGGTGGTGTTGAATGAATGTGTTCCAAAACAAAACATATTTAATTAAATTTTAATTGTCTCAAATCATTGACAAATCCATGTGAAATGACTAATTACACTAATACAGGTGGAAGTTCCAAAATAAGTGAAATAGTTTACGAACTGGTAGCTGTTGCGTTAACAAAGTATCTGTAGTATTGTCATAAGTGTTGATATTTCGTTGTGAACAAGATTTATTACATTCATGAAATCTAGACATTACGACACGAAACATAAGAATATAGCATGAATACGTTCATGTGATCGCATTGATACAGATATGTAATATTGTTCAATTTCAGGTTGTTCATAACAATTAGTTATTTTGAGATACATATCAATTTCTTTTTACAAAGATTCGTATGGATTCTATACTTATCAGTCTGTTTTGTCGTGAAATTGGTATATGGACAGAAAACACCATGCACTATTAAATCACTGAGTTTAATATACGAGAAGTCCACAGGGGGCACAAATCATTGGCCGACTTATGATACGGGCGTCGACAAGAATGAGAAAAAAATTAGAATATCTTGTGGAGTCCAGTTACATCTTAGTTTAACATCTCTGATCATGGGAATTGTATTTTATAATTAATGATAGAATCAGGTTTCAGGTGCCTGTCGGATTTTGTATTAGGATTATTGGGTTGGTACCTGTAATCAGGAAAAGGATTAGGTTTAGCGGTTCGTTTTACATCATCAAGAAATTCACAAAAATCCCGCGGCACTTAGGGTGGTTTCGGAAGCACCAGGGATGGCTTTTGTTTCTCCTGATGAGATGCGGTTCGTGTAATTGAAGGAGCATAATTAATACCTGAGGTTCAACTTAATTATTCGGTCTAATCCTGGCACGTGGATTTTTCTTCGAAGGTTTTTCCTGGCTCCGCAGGATCACCCCAATGCTTTAATCTTGATATTTCAGAGGGTTTTAGAGTCTGTTGTATGAGGCATTTGAAAGTTCTTCGGGGCTTTGTGAAGGAAAGGTTTCTTTGCAAGCTTTCGAAACTTTTCCAGCAGATATTCACAGTCGGCGAAGGAAATGTTCGCATCTCATTTTGTCAGCATTTCTTATGACGAGAATTGTCTCGTACTTTTTCAGTGATGACTCCAAATTTGATACCGAATTTTATCAATGGTATCAATGGGACCAGAAAAAGCGTAAACCTACTTAGATTCCCTTGACTTCAGCATTATTCTTGAGCAGTGGTAGCATTTCATGAGAAAACGTAGTCTAACGTTTTGCTCCCTATTTTAGTGATCCATGCAAGGCAAGATGAGTAAGGTTATAATTTGAGACACTTCAACACGTACGAAAAGGAAAAAGGACAAACAGTGAGGTTGCAACCTATTTGGCAATGAATAAGACATTTAAATATGCGTTACATTTCCAGGATACATTAAATACTTTTTACCACCAGTGCTTACGAATGGCCATTCTCATTTGAATAACAACACGGACTTATTAAATACAATGAACCTGGCAGTGGTCGAAGTGTCAGCCTAGACTTGTATTACAAAACTATATTTCGCATAGAAAGTGACACATGCCAAATTGGAAGGAAGACTCCGACAGCATAGTAAACGGCATGGCATGCAAAGTGCGGCAATAAAATCTCTGCTCTGTTGTTGATGAATGGCCGAAATAATGGAGTGATGATCAAGACATTGCGTGAAGAAGGGTGGAGCTTTCAAAGTCAGTGACAATTACAGTCACATCTACATGGAAGTAGGCATCCTCCTGAGTGATGGGGAGAAGAGGAGGAAATATCGAGTGAAGGATAAAGGAGACTACAATGGAGATTAATGGATACGATACATAGAATGATCAACAGAGGATTCGCTTTTCATCGAAATATGAGAGTGTGAGAGTTTTTTACAACGGGATAAAAAGGTGTTCTTCATTCAGTTATGGTGATAGGCTAGAATGATGAAATGGTCCTTTTCTACCAAACCCTTAAAAACAAGGGACAAGAAACAGGTAATGTATATCACTATGATTAAAATATATATTAAATCTTATTCTTCAAACAGAAGTGCGCATCGAAGAGCCTATACTATACTATAGGTGTAAATTATTTTAATGCATCAATTTTCTTTATTGTCAGTGTAAGGAAAAGAAAAAAAAACGTTCTAATTCAGCCTGCCATCCGTTGATCTGACAAGTTTGGCGTAATATTTCAAAGCAGGTTAAAAGTTTAAAGGCAGATGTGTCACTTCCGATGTCTAGAGTAATTCTATGAGTGGTATCAAATTTAAATTACACTCCAGCAGGGAAGCCTCCGTGCTAAATTGAGGACAACCAAAATAGCACTGTTACCAAATAGAGGTGAAAGAAAAATAAGGTCCCTAAATATTTGTGGTTAAGTGGATAAACAAGTCACTGTATCGCTATTTAAACAGCAGGAGAGTCAGGTATTTAAAAGCGCAATCAGAGTAGTCTTAAACTGAAGGGAAACTGAGCTGTGAAGACGGGAATTCAATAATGGGATGACATGATAGTATGCGCTCTTTAAGGGCAAGAAGATAACACAATTAGATAATTGCTTAGTAAAAGGTGATGACCCTATTGGTAAACTACATCCCACTTGGTGGTAAACCACTCGTGCACCTGAGCATTCCTCGTCTCTAACTCACGTTTGGTTTTCGGTGCAATTAAGTTTGAAAATCATGTGTAAAATCGTTGGGCTCAGACCTTTTGGTGTCTTAATATGTTTAGCAATCTAATTTGTTTGAACGTTTGATGCATATATTGCGTCAGTGCAGTAGATTTCGGATTGGCACAAACGTATTTAAAATGACAATGTAATTGGCAGGCCCCCAGTTGAAACCCCGAGGCTTCTTGTATGTTTACTTTACGGTTCCAATTTGAAACAAATTATATCATAAAATAATGTTAAAAACAAACATTGACAAAGTAGATGAAATTCAAAATTCAGTGAAAAACCACAATTTCAGGCAAGTGCGTGATGCTCAGAATTTTTGAGAATAGAATCGGCACAAGGCCATTTACGTATGTAACAATTGTTCAAACAACATTTAATTTCATCTCTGAGGCGAACAAAGACCCTTTGTTAATTTTAATTAGCATAATATGTGACCAGAATTTCAAGCCAATTACCATCATTAGTTGTTTTCTTTGCTTTTGTTTTTTGCAGCAGAGGCTGAATCATTTTGAACTAAATTTGGTTTGTTCGAAACTTGCCAAATTGCAGAGTTTTTGTCTCGATATTTGTACAACCTTATCCATCGACCTTCTTGTAAAAACCATTTGTACTTTGTTGTAAGTTGAAAAAATCGACAGTGGTTCATAACCTATGAAAATACACAGTCCTCATACAGACAAATATAATATTTCTTGCTGAATAACTAACCATTAGCTGGGCAAATATTAGTAAAGGGAACATATTCAAATATTTTCCTACAAGTGTATTTTCTGTTGCATTGAATATGAGAGCAGCGGAATCTGCTGGTGAAAATATACAATGTAAATAGTTACAAGTGAACTTGCTTAAAGAACGAAACACGATGCTTCAAGTAAAAAATACCCAAAAAATTGGACCTGAACATAAAAAAGGGCAAATGTGTCAAATATTTTCCTTTGCTTCGGCGTGAATGTGCTTTGCAGCTAGGAAAATGTTTCTTTTGTTACAAGGAGACTTAGCATTTTACGTGGTGCAAAAGCAACTTTTGTAATTCAGTATTTGCTGTATCTCCCACACTTGAGACCTGCTTGAGGCGAGTCTCGATTCATGCGTACGTGTATGTGACCCGACATAGCAAAACCTAATATTAACGCACTGGTCGGAAGGCAAAAAAGATGAATACTATCATCCAGTGAACAATTTTAAAGAAATGACGAAGGATTTTGAACCCGTTGCCCAGAGATCTGATGTCTTATCTGTGCATGTCTTTAACACAGAAATGCAATGCGTGTCATCTGTGTAACGGTCATTGTAATCAAGGCAGGATAGGTGATCTAAGAATTCAGGTGTAAATATCACACTCTTGAAACGACCCAATATTGGTTTGTTGGGCAAGTGTTCATAAAACTCACGAGTCCCCAGGGAGAGGTACCTATCATTGTTCATTGCTGGAACATTTTCTTTAAAAATTATTTTCTGTAATAAGAATAAAACGGAGAGCCCGAGCGACCAGATGGGCGACTTCAAATGAAACGCCACGTTTGATGACCTGCGAAATATTCGGATATTCCATAACCAAACGAGCACAATGGCCGAGTTGATTTACTGTCTTGAAGTTGCCTCGGAGCAGGTTGATGTGTAATCATGCTTGCTGCATTCAACAGCCATTTGAGTACTGTTGTTATTTACTGTAGTGTGGATATTCTAATGCGCAGCGGCCTCGCACAGATGTCTTGGAGACACCCTGTCTGGGGCATCTTTGAACACAAGGCAATTTTCACCTCGACACCTTTTGTAGTGTGCAATGGAATCCAACCCCTAAACGGGCCTCATTTGTGCCTTAAATGTCTGCAAGTTATTCTGGCTTTTCAAGCGGTTTGATACTGTTAAATTTGAGATATTAGCCCAAGGTGGCCCATCAATACGCTGGCTGATGGTGTCGAGTGCCATTATATTCCAATTTTCAGTCAATCAAATGTTTAAGTTGTCTCAACTTTTTGGATATTCAAAAACGACCTACAACAGATGCTTTAAATTCGGTTGTCGTTTTTATTGGAAGTCTGGAACATGCACGTCGTTTAGGGAATTTAATGTTGAAATTGTACCTCGTTTGGTCAATAGGGTAAGCATATCTTTGATGTACAATCTGCATGATATGTAGAAGAGTTTTGAAAAGAATGTCCTGCTGTTGTTAGAGATTTTGACTTGATTTATTTCCTTTCATGACTGGACTTAATTTCCTAAAATGGCCAAAGCAAGTAGGACATGGTGTTTTTTGCTAGCAGCAAGGTTTTAGGAAATGCTCATTTTCCTTTTTTTTTTTTAAAAAAAATATTGTTCAGTTGTTGAGTTCAGTAATTTCATATGGTATGGCCAGCCTGTTTCTGTAGGCTTCCTTTCTTTGGAGAGTCCCGCAAATGTAGGGGGAAGTAGTGACTTTAGCTGACCACAGATCCCAGGGATATCTTCATCATGTACTCAGTCAGTACTGTTCCAAATGAACCTAATTGTTTCCCATGCTCTGTCAAATGTATGACACTGTAATGCGCGTTAGTGATGAAAAGGAAAGGTGACAAAGAAAGGAAGGAGACAATTGGTGCTAAAAAAAGATCTGAAATGTACTCTGTGTGCATTTGTGGTTGCATAGCAGAGATTCCTCGCCAAATCATGAAATAGAATTGTATTTATTTCCATTTTGAGAAAACAGCAGGTCCTTTTGGATAACAATTTCTTACTCGGTTGAGTTTGATCAATGGTACAAAGGAATACCTTTTCTATTTTTGTGGCTATCGTAGACTCTTGAAAATGCCTCTCTGATGGCATTTATCTCAGCAGTGTATTGCACACAGATATTCAAGGACTGAAAAACATTTAGATTTCAAAGGTGTCTTTGGAAATGTTTCAGAAAAGGTCGTTTTAAAAAGAAATTTAAGTGTGTTGCAAATGTAATGTCCCATCAGTTGTATTGCAGATAGAAATGAATAGAAATATGTTGTGTTTCGTATTGAATAAGTGGTAGATTATTACTGGCAATATTGCTGAACCACTTAATGAAGCTACTGTACATGTGGCATTTTTGTTGTCAGTCCTTTTTTGTCGTTATTAAATTGATTTAAGGTGAACATGTATTTAGTTGCCTGAAGATACCTTTATTAGTCGAACCTGACCTGAGGCAGAGGCTGAGTAAGCCCCTAACCCAAAAAAAAACTGATTACATAGAACGGAACTGCTCAAGACATGATCTTGTAAATACAGTTATTAATCAGAATAGCCGAACCCAAAAAACCATGCAGGGCAGTTTAACACAGGTGGTTGTGAAGACCGGGGTCAACTGAGATATATCTATCATTTGTCATGAAGATTTTTTGATAGGAACATATAGTATTTATGTTTTGTATGCAATTAAACAACAGTAATGTAGTTGAAGATTAAATTATCGCGCTGTAAAACCGGATATTAAACTTTGAAGCGGAACTTTACCAAAGGGTGAAAGGGTAGAAAAACAAGAGAGCGATGTGACCTTTTAGGCATGGGTTGACCAAGTGGCATTTGCGAACATGACTGAAAATGAATGAATTCAAAGTCTTTGTTTTGTATTAGTTAAATGACGATACTGAGTGGATTATTAGTTTGAAAGCATTCGAGACCGAAGGTCGAGAATGATTTAAAACTAATAGTCCACAATAGTAGAGTCTGTTTAACTAATTTAAAGCACGCCGAGAATGGGTTTATCTCAGGTAATCACACCTTTTTATGAATAGAACTTTGCCTTAAAGTGCTTTAATGTACATGTAACAGGCTTATCCACCTGAATCAAGGTTGTGATTGATGAAATAACTGAATCATGCACTACAAGTTTTTGTCCCGAACATTAATTAAGCAACCGTTCCAGTCTTGTGGTGTCTGACTTTGCTACATGCAACTTGTTTCAAAACAAATCATTGAGAAATGATCAATCTTTTTGGTTGGAGACGAATTCATCAACTTGAATATTCAGACCATGTTAGTGTTTTTATTTGCAAGCAGATCATTCAAATAACATGGGCAAAATTACATGTTTTCCACAAAAGGCTGAAAAGTTAATATGGTCAAATGTAGCTATTTGCTCAGAGGCACAGTGCTCATGTTTCAGCATTGTAAAAAATTGGTAAATACCAGTTTAAAATGTTTAAAAATGTCAAAAAAGTAATTTAGACCAAGGAAATACGTCGCGGAAGCTATGCATTATTTAAATCCTATTTTCCAAAGCATAAAAAGTTTCAACACTCACATATTTCAACAATAAATTTAAGATATAGAGGCAAATTGATGCAGTTTCATTTGTGCATGAATGGGTCTCTTAACATTGAGAAATTTTTGCATGGAACAGATCCATTTTCTGTGTAAATTTCACTTGGAAACAAATGGAACACATTAAAAATGTAGGAAAATGTCCATTTCTTCGATAGTGGCAGGAAAATTGTTAAATGAAGTACAAAACGATAAAAGCAGTGTAACATTCATTAGGATAAAAAGGGGTTGAAAGCAGCACAGGTGACGTCTCTCCTGTCCACATTGCCATCTATATTAATTGCACCTTTTTATTTTCTGCTTGTTTTAACGCCATGAAAGCAGAAGAACTGAACTGGGCACGTGGGCTTTTTCTTTTATTGTTCGCACTAAGTAATTATTAATTAGTTCATGCCACGTTAGTTGCCGCTAAAAGGAATAATTTTTCTGCACTTTCGGACAACAGAAAAGGTTTTAGCTGTAGCTGTCAAAAATATTTGAATGTACCGAGAAATTTCATAATTAATACATTCCATTTTAATGGAAACTTCGAAATGATATATATTTCTGCATAAAGCAACTTACCCTTTAAAATACCTGCGCATTGACTCACCCATGATATTTCCTAAATGAGCTTTTCAACTCCTGAAACTTGCCATGTTAAATAAACTTTAAAGAAAATTTTCTGAATGGAAACAAGAAATTATGTTTGAATAGGGGCAGCAGAGGTTATTTTCACCGAGTATTACAGCAATCATAACAACCACATTTTTTTGGTGGAGATTCCATTCAAGTTTTGTGGTCTTCACCACGTTGTATTTTGCTTCGATAGAAAAATAGCAAACATTGATGAGTACACAACTTTGACAAAGGATTTGGAAAATTGTGAATTAGCGGAGTGCTCTTCATGAGGAAAGGACATTTGGTCGCAGTGTTTATATTGTATTAAGAATAGGCATAAATGTTCGATTGGAATATTGTAAACGATAAGATGACTTGATTGGAGCCCAGTTATTCCATTTTACAAAGCCTTTGGAAAAGAAAAAAATGATAAAATGGAAATTTTATCTTTTTACTCAAATATCATGGGGGTGCAACTACCCATCTATTGTAGTTGAATCTTGTCGGCAGCAGGTGAGGAGGTGCGGTTCATTCACAGATGTCGCAGAAAATTAGCAGACGACAATGTACCCGGGGTCCGCCTGGAAATGAGTAAACCGATTACAACGTAAAACTCGTCCAGGTGGAAAATTCCTGATTATTAACACAAATTTACAGGTTAATTTCCCGGGGTTGATATTTTTGGAGTGTTGGATTCAATTTTTTTTTCTTTGGCTCCGTTAGGATTTCGTATTTGAATAGAGGACTTTTTGCTCTATTTGGTTTGAGGCGTATGGCAAATTGAAAGAATTTGTATGCGCTGAATGCGGTGCATTTTTCGCATGTCTTAATAATCGCATTGTGATTATGTCTTCTAATGTGGGACACAATGACAGATTGGAGATTTATCGACAAAATCAATGATATGTGAAAATAAATGGTTAATTTCTATGTTAATTTTTCCACGATACGCTCCGATAAATATCTCCCTCAGATTGTGATTTTCAATGAAACAAATTTTCATGCAGGTATTTGTCCAACTTTTAAAGTGCCGTATGATTAACTTCGAAAGGGTTGAATGTGTAGGAAATGCCCTTGTCACGGAAAGGGCAAATTTCAACTTTGATGGTATTTCACTGGCTTTGTATGTGCGACGAAACAAAAGGAAGTACGTTTAGTAACGGTTTACAATATACGGTATGCCCTACCCTGTTTTGTTTGTGATCTTTTAATACGTAACTGGGTACGACAATAAAGAATGAAGAAAATCAGTGCAAATGAAACTAAAAGAAGAGACAGGCCTTGTACGAAGTGCTTTTAAAAAGCACATGTGCTTTTTTGTGCTTTTTTTTCATCATCAATGCTTTTTTTTAGCCAAAATATTGAGAAAGCGCTTTTTAGTGCTTTTTTTTGGCAAAAATGTGC
>JBCAUG010511974.1:0-15087 GCA_038406175.1 Haplosyllis leylae | reverse complement strand
TAAAAATATTGAATGAGATTACTCTCCTTCTATTTATAATTTACAGTTTTGTCAAATTTAAAGTATCAGTAAATCTCACTAAAAGTTTTCATGGTCCACTTGGCTCTGAAAATGCATTGCAATTGGCCAACTGACCATGCTATTGATCACAGTTCAATTGGGTTAAACAGACTGACAATACAGCTAGTGTTCAATGAGATTTCACTGTTTACATTTTCTAAGGGAACACATGGCTTTGACATCATGGTCCCAAAGAACTACCTTAAGAGGAGAAAGTGTGTGCAAACTGACTAATTGAATCCCCGTTTCACACCTTTGCAGATTGTGTGAATGGGGTTCTAGCACGGGAGACCATTGGGTCAGGCGTAATTCCCAATTTTTTCCTCAGAATTCCTCTCAATATTCTCAACACATATTTACCAACTGAAGTGGTACATTCACATAGCATGCGCAGTCATGTACAAACCACCTTCCTACTAACCTTCCACTGCATAGGTCGCAGCACTGCAGGATGCCTGTCCCTCGTCGTCTGATCCTTCTGTTTGATCCGCATATGCTGTGCAAAGTTCTATTCCATTGACTCGAATTTCAAAATGACAATATTTGCCACCTCGTACAAGTAGATAGGTAAAGAAGTAATAGAACCCATCTCCACCAAGAGGCACTGTGAAAGTTCCAGTTGTGCTGTCATATCTGCGAATAATATTGACCAGTTTGCACTGTTTACAAATATTTACTCGTCTGTGATAATAAAACTATTTTTCAATAATATTCTTTTTGTTATTTTTTACTCTTAGAAAACATAGACAATATTCACCCGTTATCTTTATTGAGTAGAACTTCATTGAACAGAACAGCTGATCATTCGTAGATACTTGAAACAGGATACTCACCCATCTCCTTCATTGAGTAGAACTTCATTGAACGGAACAGCTGATCCAGTGGAGATGGTGGAGTAAGATGTCAGTACTGTATGGAAGGTGATGGTGTCTGAAATATAAGAAGTAGAAATCTGATGCTGAGTGCATACCGTGGCCTGAAGTAAAAAAGGTTACTGACAAAAATACCATTTTGAGGATTCATATTCTATTGTGTCATATGATGTTAGTGCCGTTTGGAAGGCAATAGTATCTAAAATGTGACATAAATTATCATTAATTTAAAGTAAAATGTTTTTAATTTTGTAAGTATTCCAGAAATAAACAAATTAATGCGAATTAATGTAAAAATAAATTTACCATTCTCCGTGCCACCCCCGTTTTCCTCCAAAGCTGTAACTCTTGCATCTAATTCAACATCTGTCATCTGCAGACCTGAGGATGGAGAACCAGGAACCTATGTCTTAACAAATTGGCTTAGATTTAAATCTATCTGTGCCCCGTGTCTTCCTGTGCATGTCTTCTTCAGCAAATACAAATCTGTCTGATAGTCCGTAGCAGCTTCTTACAGATATGAATAAAATTTTAATTTGTATATTTCGTGCATTATTCTTCACGATACCGGGATTTTTATTGTCCTATCCAAAGAAAGAAGTTAATTATCAAAACAATCTTCACCATTGATATCAAGTTCTGCAGCAGAAATCCTGGTCTCATGTTCAGCAGCTGTTCCCTCAAGTGTTTCCACCCTCACTTCTAGTTCAGCTACTGAGCTGTTCCCATCATCCCCTCCGTTCTCCTCCAGAATTGTTACTCGAAAATCCAAGGAGAATAGTGATGCCTGTATACCTACAGTAAACAGTTCTCATTAAATATATAATTGGGAGCAATAAACCATTATATTTGCAGTATATTTGCAATATTCAACTCACTTTCCAGTTCACTGTCCACTCTGTCAAATTCGTCATCAACAGTGACAAGTTCCGCATAGATCGCGTCCGTGGTTTGTTCCATGGTTAAAAGTCTTTCATCCTGAATGACTTGTTCATCAAACAGGAAGTCCACATTTTCATCCACTTCTGTTATATCAATGCCAAGACCAGTGACATCTTCCTCAATTTGTACCACCTGGATTTCCAACAGAGATACTCGTTCTTCTATGGTGACGTTTTGTACTAGGTCTATGAACAATGGCACAAACGATAAAAATAACGAGAATAGAACGTTGTTGGACTAAAGCTGTGGAGTGGCCGAGTGGTATACAGTGCTGTGCTCATGACACAGACAGTCATGGGTTCAAGCCCCACCCAAACCTCCATCAATGCTTGCGGACACATCTGCAGGTATGTGGATTGAAAAGACTCTATACAGATAACTGCAGTTGTACCAGAGGTGAATCTGGGGATCACCAAGGCAAGAGAGCATGCAAAAAGGGGATCCACCCTGGTTTTGAAACCCAGGACAGATGTCACCAGAAGTCCAAAACATGGGTATCAGTGGCCCCATGAAAAGGACTTATGTTCTCAAAAAATTTTTAAAAAAAAGAAAAAGAAAAGCTCTAACTAATAAACTACAGCTTCTTACGTTCGTCATATCTGCATGCCTCCTTTGATTTTGCTTTGGTCTCCAGTTCTTCTATTCTGGCGTCTTGCTCATTTATTTTCTCTATCATTGACTAAAAGAGAACATATTATTGAGTTGCTAACCAAAATATTGCATCTACTTCTTGATTTGGATATGCTCAGTAAAAATTGTTCATTTCATTAGAATATAATTTAAACCCACTGCAGTTGTTTCTGTCAGCCGTTGAATCAAGGTGAACTGTCTGTGAATGGTTTCGCACTGTTTTTGTGCGGTCATCATCAATTCTTCATTTGTCTCCGCTTGTTTATGAACGAAGGCCATAATATCCTACAACAAATTCAAAAGGAAATTTGCGATAAGAATTATTTACACATAATCCATGGGTTCTTCTATATTTTGCTTTTGTGAACTACTTTCTCATATTAGCAATAGACAAAGGCAAAAAATTGATATTATTTGCAAACTATTGAAGTCTCATCCAAAACACCGAGTGGTCAGTGTTCAGTAACGCTTTTTGACAAATGTGTGCCTTCACTAACACCTTTGGCAAATTGCTCCGTAGAATTTTTATAACATCAAAGTCAGAAAGTGGTATTCAGTTCCGTACAGTACGTACCTCAAATTGCTTGTCAGTGACGGATACAACACCGCCCAGGAAACAAGGAACAGTCAACAATATGGTAAGAAATTGCATCTTCACCATAGTTCCCACTGTACAAGTACAGGTTGATACGTGGTGATACAGACATTAATTTATACAATAAAACTTTATCTTTCTCCTGAGAAGGAACATATGCTGTTTGATTTACACAACGTCTTTGGTATCAGAATCTAATACATTGATATTTCTCAGTTGAGGTGAAGTTGTCGTACATAACATTTAAGTGCAAATCAGTCCTCTATGTGGAAGTAACGCAATTCCGACGAGACCATATTTGGTCAGAGAATTCATGAATTAGCAATTCACCAATTGTTAGATATTGTGTGTGTGGGAACAAATGCGGTACAACTACAATAACTATCCAGTCACCACACTTTAAGTTCATATTTTCTATTTCATCATGAGAAGGAAACACACGTTTTGGGATGTCAGAATCTGATACAAGGATAATTTTTAGTTCATGGCTAATTTTAATACATGACACTCAAGTACCAGACTTTCCTTGGTATGGAAGTGAGGCGATTAAAGTTTTGTCATACAATTCTCTCGTCGTTACCCGCCAAAATGAGCCAATCACGTCAATCCTCACTAATTGCACACTGGGTTCATGAAAGGATTTTGACATAGACTTTTCGCTGATTGGCTACAAAGAAATGATATGGAAAACTTCTTTCGAACTTCCGACGAGACCACATTTGGTTAAAAGACTCGCTTCTTACAGGTTGATACCTAATGGTGGCAGATATAAAAATTTCACAGGTTGCACTAGACCTGGAACCTTTAGCAAACAGGGGATGCCTTATCAAAGCCAAACACTTTTGAACTTCAGTTTCAATCGTGTTTTTCCCATTTTGGTTTTGGATCTTGCTGAATTAGATGAATTAGACAAATTCATCAAATTGCACATGGATATTAGAATTGACTATTCAAGGATAGGTAAACTCTTCATTTGCATTATCCATGGAGCAGTTTACTATTCATGGATAATATAGCATTATACATGGATAGTGCAAAAAGAATGAGCACTCTCCATGGATGGCGAAAAATGAATTTGCATTATCCATAGATAGCTAAATACATTATGTTGGACAAATTACTATTCATAGATAATAGATTGCAATATCCATGAAGCATTTGTCTAATTCAACTAATTAGATGAATTCACCTAATTTCAAAACCAAAATAGGAAAAACACGAGTAAATTTATTACTGCCTTTATATTTCACAGATTATAGCTGAAACAAAAATACTAACAGAGGGCTATTGTAACAAAATAATTAAAGACAACTTTGAGTTATCTCATAATGACTGGATGACAAAATATTTAGAAAATTTGTTAAAATGACATTGAACATGTACAGGTCTGTTCCGGTTATTTCGAAGTGTTTAAATGTCAAATTTTTTCTTTGAATTAAGTGGAAATTCGAACTACTTGTAATTCAAATTTTGCAAGAGTGGGGTACTTGAGCCAGGTCCTAGGGGGTACCTGAGCCAGGTCTGGCCAGGGGGGTGGTATCTGGTGTACCCACAGCTGAGATGGGATACCCCCGCTGGGTAACCCATTGGCTTTGGTACCTCCCAGCCGGGGTACCCCCTGGGATAGGACAATACCAGTGATGATACCTTCCTTTATCGTATGTCAGGTGAAGGGACTACATTTAGAAAACAATTTATATCTACATTAAACAATATTTTCCGAATTCATACCATAAATGGAATTGGTGCAGCTAATACATCTAATTCAATGCAAAAAAATAATGTAATATTAAAAAGACTTGTGAGGCTAGAACCATGGATTTCGATTTACTGATCAACAGTCAGGCTTGCTAACCATTACACCAAAGAGTCAACTGTGAAACACAGTTGAGAAACACAGAGGAGCTTACATAAGACTTCGGTCATGCTTGACTGGTTCTAGTTGAATTAATCTAAACGAATCTGACACAATTGACCTAGAATCATGAACCCAAATATGCAGAACTATCAACCATGGAACCACCCAGCAATGCAACCTGTTGGCAAAAAAAGGCAAATGCAAACTCATCTTCTGCTTGTAGAATGCTGTTGGCTTTTTAAGACTTTTTAAGAAAAACCTAGCACAGAAATGACTCCATCAAGTTTCCTTGTATTTCGTAATTTTCTGCCAAATCATGGCAGAATCCTGTCAGCATTGACATTCAATGGGTTGGAAATATAGGAAAACTCGAATGAATTATCCTCTATTCAATCAGCATATTGAATTCACTTCCGCTGCAAGTTTCGAGAACAATGTCCACGTTTTTCACCTACATTTGATTAAGTTAAATATTTGTACATAATTACCCAGAATATTTGTTTGTGTACTCAAAGTATTTACAAGTGATGAAGGCATTACACATGTGTAGAAATTTTGCTTAAATTTGAAACTGTACATGAAATCGTGTGCACATTTTATGAAGAATACACAGACATAACTGTTTCCAGTACAAATTTAAGTACAAAAGCGGTTAGCCTATGTCTTTAGTAAGTATCACCGGTTCTGTCTTTTGTGTGACGGTAAGATAGTGGTAATATTTACTGATTATTCTCATTTATTGTGACTGAATGATTAAATTTGACATCATAGAAGATTTGGATTTTATATTTATTTATTACAGTCAATAGAGGTTTACAGAAAAAAAGAGATATTCATGAGAATCAAGCTCGTTTTGCTCAAATCCTGAATCCAGTGAAGCCATTCCTGTAAACATCTGGAGTAGCAGATATTGGAGTGGTGTCAGTACCACTATCGTACAGGACCTGCATAGTGTCACCTGTAATATAAGATAAAATAATACAGATTGGTAGATATAAAACTAAAGTGGTCGAAATTGTGAATGAAAGTTAAAAAACCAATGATTGCACTAATGAAATCAGATACCTTTAATAGCATAAACAACAGCACTGCAAGATCCCATCTGTCGATCGCTGGCGTTTGATTCCCTTAGGTCACTGAAAACTGTACAAACTAGTTCTCCATTGTGCTCAACATCGAAGTAAACAAGTTCATCTCCATCCGCAGTCAAGAAAACAGAGAAGTAGTAGAATCCGTCTCCACTAGGTGGCACTGTGAATGTTCCGGTTGTGGTGTCGTATCTGTAAACAATAAATAGAGAAGTAATAGAATCCATCTCCACCAGAGGGAACTGTGAATGTTCTGATTGTGCTGTCGTATCTGTAAACAATAAACAGAGAAGTAATAGAATTCATCTCCACCAGAGGGCACTGTAAATGTTCCGGTTATATTGTCGTATCTGAAAAAGAAGACTACGCGTTGAAACAATCGCGTTCAACAATTTCAAATCTGGTGATCAAATGTGCACAAGATACTCACCCATCTCCTTCATTGAGCAAAACGTCATTAAACAAAACAGCTGATCCCTCAGTGATATTGTTGTAGGATCTTAAAATACTGTGGAAGGCAATGGTTTCTAAAAAATAGAATCTTCTGCCGTAATTATTGCAGTCGCGAACTTAGGTACAATGCATTATTCGAAGATGTGTGTAAATTTGTGTTACCAATGTCTTCCAAAGCCGCAACTCTCTCATCCAACTCAACATCTGTCATCTGCAGACCTGGAAATGAAGTATGAAATCGGTTTTTCCGAGAACATGAGCCCATATCTTATAACGTTGTCTGTGCATGTTTATTTGTACTGACGTTTTCCAGATATTCATCACATGTCATTTCCATATATAGTAATTGATGATCAAAAACTGTTACCAGTCCTTTTTAACTTACTTTCCACTTCATTGTTTATTGCGTCAATTTCACCATTAACAGTAAGCAGTTCTGCATAAATCGCGTCCGTTGTTTGTTCTAGGCTGAAGAGTCTCTCGTCCTGGATGACTTGTTCATCAAACAGGAAGTTAACATCCTCATCCAGATCTGCCACATTCTCTTCAAGATCAATGACTTGGATTTCCAGTAGAGACACTCGTTCTTCGATGGTGACATTTTGTGCCATGTCTATGAACAATTACACAAATAATTACAAAATATTACTTCGTGAAAACCAACAAGCTGGTCCATTGCCATGACGTAATGTCATTACGACATTGTGACATCATTGCAGCATTCTGTGCAAACAAATTTTCAGCAATGGCTGCAGCCTAAAATAGGCCAACCTATCATAAAAGTGCAAAGGCACGTTGTTCAACTACTACGAATCCCCCCTTCCCCGAATCACTAAGCTAACTCTAAACAAGCCAGCAAGACTATAAAGCTAAACAAATATGATATTTGTTGCATCATGAGCTCCATACCTTCTTCCTTTCTCATCGCATCATTAACCAGACAAGATTTCACTTGGGACTCCAGTTCCTCTATTCTGGCGTCTTGCTGTTTTATTTTCTTCACCATTGACTAAATGAGAGAATTTTATTGAGGAGTGAGCCTTTACTTAACAAAAATATTGTACGTTTTATTTGGTTCAGAGATATTCAAATCATTCATTTCATCAAACACAATTTTTAAACCCACTGTAGTTTCCTCTTTGAGCTGCTGAACGAGAGCCGTTTGTTTGTAATTGGTCTCGGACTGTTCCTATAAGGTCTGCAATAAGCCTTCATTGGTCTTTGCTTGTTGATGAACGAAAACCGCAAGATTCTAAGGAAATTTCAGAATGTAATTTCTCAATAAGATTCATAGGTTCTCTGACATTTTACTTTTGTCAACTACTTTCCCATTTTTGCAACGCATGAAGTCTAACGAAATTACCGAAGAATACTGAAGTCTCATTTAAAATACACAACGGTCAGTGGTGTTTTTTGTAAAATATCAGGTTTGTTTCAATTATAATATCTAACAGATTGCATGAACTTTCCGAACCATTTGAAAATGGATATTTAAAATCGCAGAGCACAGAATTCAGATCTATACAGTACATACCTCATATTCATTGTCAGTGACGGATACGACACCGCCCAGGAAACAAGCAACAGCCAACAATATGGTTAAAAATTGTATCTTCGCCATAGTTACCAATGTACAAGTACAGGTTGATACGTGGTGATGAAAACTCTTATTTATTCAATAAAACGTTAACTTTGTCCTGAGAAGAAAGCATATGTTCGTTTGTGTAATGTTTGATATATATTTCTCTACTATCGAAATCTAGTACATTTATATCTCTCTTGAGGGGCAATATTAGAACATAGCATGAAGGTACAAGTTTCTTGTGAGGCCATAATTGGAAATCGCACTTGAGCACTGGTTTCTCTCTCCTTGGTCCTGAAGTGTGGAACTTCCGATGATGATTTGGTTGACGAAATAACATTTGGATACAATTCGGTCTTTTATGTTGAATGTCTAATTTAAGTCCTGTTTGGTTCTGTAAATATATCTTCTGTAAAATTTTGTCAGGGTTAATATTTTGGTGGACCCACCTCCTACAAAAAGCCTGAGTTGAATGGACTATTGACTCCGCCCTCACACAAGGAGCTTTTCAATAAAGGAGGGTCCAGTGACTAATTGGGTTTTTTGGGCTATTTGGAACTGAATGTGCACAGTCTCACTGAAGCCCTTTGGAAGCAACTCACCCTAGGGTATTATTTTATCTATTTTACTGCAGTTGTAAAGTGAAAACATACACAACTTGAAGGGATGCCATCTCTGTGAATATCTTGGATGTGTGCAATGCTGTGTTCAAGTGTAAAGTTTGGTTCATTTCCTATTCCTCTTAGCTTTCCTCTAAGGAAATGTTAGTTCATTTGTGTTTTTTGTCTTAACCCTTATCCTGCCAACCTTTTTTTCTCATTCTCCGTTACATGCCTAACAGCACAAAAGTGATGGTACTACACTTTATCCATACTCTGCCCAGGGTAACAAAACTGTGAGGCACAAAGGTGCTGCACAAATTCCCTAACTTTGCACACATTTTTAATATAGTAAATTTACTCTGAATAGGTTAAATTTGGTACCAAAATGTAGGCCAACATCCTGGGTTTTTGGTGACTTAAAATTTGTGAGGTACAGTTGGGTTTTTCTAAATCAAAACAACATGCAAAGAGGGTGCCTGTCAGCAGTTTTAGTGACCTAGAAAACTGTGTGAAACTGGGAAAGTAAACATCCCAAACATCCCAAAAGCACAATAGTTGCAGTAGTGTGGGATATGGGTTAATTCTGGTCCAGGGGACAGAGAATTCCCATGAAATACTGTGGTCATCCCCTATGGTAGAAAAGGTGATTGGTGCTACAATCCTTTGTAAAGACTGAATACAGAATAGTAACAGTACTGATAGTATCATGTTGACTAGTATTAATTCATACAACATAACTTTGTCTTTTCTCATGGAACAAAAGATGTTAGACTGAGAATCCAATACCATTTTTTAAGATATATCTGACTTGTTTATGTAGAGAAATGTACTAAGAATGTACAAGAATATTCAGTCATAGAGAAATTTCAACTTAAATAATACCATTTATGTTTATTATGTTTCCAAAAAGAAAAAACATAAAACTGTTCAATTAAAGAAATTCACTGTGTTCATTGTGTTGGTCAATGTTTAATTGTTCATGTCCGTAACGTTTCAGTCAAATTTTAACACATTAATTAAATTTCGATTCTACATTGTTTTCTTCTTAATATTGATCTTAATGATTTGCACAGTCAAACAATTATAGTGCATGACTTCAAAACAAAAGAGAAAATAGATTAGAAAATCCATTGCCGGCCACTAAGAGGGAGATATTTGCATTATGAGTCCAATTACTGTTCTAGTACTAAATGTAATTTTCGTTTCATGCTGTGATGATTTTTCCGAGCGACACGGCACCTTTCACAGAGTCTTTTCGTTACTTCTGTTTCAAGTCTTAATGTCATGTGTTTTTCTTAGATTTTTTATCAGATTTTGTATAAAGAGGCGAATAAGTAAATGGCTACTTTGTGGAACGGTTGTGAATACTCACTTGAGTTTGAATACAGAGGGTTTTTTTAAAAACAATTGGTCCAACTACTCAAATCAGATAAATTATCAAATACAAAATGGGATAAACTCAACAGGATGTTTCATCTCCAACGTTTATCTTCATTCTTTAGTTATTCATTAAGTAAAGACCTTGAAATGTTAAAAATATTTTACTTGTTTCTAATTTATTGACACTAAAATATGATATTGGACATGAAATAAAATGCTCATTATTATTTCAAACAATTCTGAAAGTAATTAAACTTTCAGGGTGGTTTGGTTGGTTTTACTCAGATCCTGAATCCGGTGAAACCGTTCCTGTAACTACCTGTACTGACACGCAGCGGACTCGTATCGGTGCCTGATCTGTATATAACATGTACTGCATCACCTGGAAGATAGAAAACATTTTCATACATATATTTAAAAATAAATATTTACACAGTTGTGATGGAATTTATTGAATGTGGTTTTATAATAAATAACAAGAAAGTCCTCCTGCAAGAGGCATACCGCCCGCCGCGTAGCAAGTGCTCGCTGTATTGTCCTATCCGGGGGGTGGTGTTGAGTACCACCCCCCCGGCCATGGGACTGAGTACCCCATCCCCCAGCCATGGGACGGAGTATCCCCTGGCTATGGCACTGAGTACCCCAGACAGATCCCCCTGGACAGATCCCCTGGCTATATTGATGATCTGAGTACCACACCCCTCTTGTGGACGGACAAACATCTGTGAAAACATAACCTCCCGTCGTACTACATACGCGGGCAGTAAAAACAGAAATACCTTCAACAGCATAAGTGACGCTACTGCACCATATCATCTCATAATCACTGGCGGGTGATTCCGTCAGGCCACTAAAAGCTGTACAGAGCAGTTCCCCATTCAATTCAACATCAAAATAGACAGTTTCATCACCAGGCGCAGTCAAGAAGACAGTGAAGTAATAGAATCCATCTCCACCAGAGGGCACTGTGAATGTTCCGGTTGTGGTGTCATATCTGTAAACGGTAAAATGAGAAGTAATATAATCAGTCTCCACCAGGGGGCATTGTGAATATTCTAATGGTACTGCGGTATTATTAAACAGCGACTGGCAACTAATAATCTTTCTCTTTGGGAGGGCACTGTGAGAACTGTCTTTGTGGTATCATGCCCGTAAAAGAAAGCTGAAAATCTAAATAAAGATTGATTTTTTATTCCTTTGAAATGGAATTTACCACGAAATTTTTGTGATCGAACTCAGGAACGAATGTGCACAAGATACTAACCCATCTCCCTCATTAAGCAGAATTTCATTGAAGAGAACAGTTGATCTAAATGGGATTGTGGAGTATGAGGTTAATATACTGTGGAAGGCGATGGTTTCTGGAACATAAAGCTGTTTTTGCAGTAAAAAGTTTATAAATATACTGACTAAAAGTCATAAAGCATTTCACATCATTGACACACTCCTGATTGATTTGTATATCTCTTTTTCAGCTTTACCATTAGCAGTACCGCCTCCACTGTTTTCTTCCAGAGCCGTGACTCTCTCATCCAACTGAACATCTGCCATCAGTAACCCTGTACATATAGAGCAAATTTACTTTGTTCTAATTAAATTAAATGAAGAGTCTCTCATCTTGGATGATTGTTTCGTCAAACAGGAAGTTGACGTCTCCTTCTAGTTCCGTCAGATCAACACCAATGTCAGCGACCTGGATCTCCAACACAGCCACCCGTTCTTCTATTGTGGTGTTTTGAGCAAACTCTGCAGATGATGACACAAAAGATAATGACAATAGAAAGTATTAAGTATTGCTTAACAGATACATGAACCTTTTTAGGTAAAATTACCATCTTCATCTTTTATCAAATCTTTCTGCTGATCCCTTTTTCTTGTGGCAGCCAGTTCCTAAATCCTGGCATCTTGTTGTTTAATTTTCTCCATCATAGCCTAATAACGATAAAAACCTTATCAAGAGAACGTAGGTACCAATGTTAGGTATTGAAAAAACTCTGTACTTAGTGCTTACGTCATCTCCAATTTGACTCACGGCGGTCTCTTTTTGCAGCCTCTGAATTAATTCCGATTGTTTCCCGATCGTGACCGACTGTTGTTCAATTGTCACAGATTGTTTGTCAATTGTTCTTGACAATTCTTCCACGAAAACAGACTGTTGATCAACAAAAGCAACAAGATCCTGAAGACAGGAGAATGTTCAATATGTTATTGAATACCAAACTATCAAACTGCATCAATTATGACTTTTCTAACACATGTTCAGTTGTCGTCCCCACAGACTGATACGGCCCCTTATCCTATGACAGTGGCAGCTCAATACTAAATTCCTATAAATGAGGTTAATAAAAATGACATTCCCCATTGCTATTGGCAGTGGGGAATGTCATGAACAATTATTCCCCTCATCAAAGTTTTAGATCTACTCCATTTTTCCCTTCTTCTTGAAGAACTCCTTGTCACCTGACTCTCGCAGTCAATCAGCAGCCTCCATTTGGTCAGGTGACCAGGACCATGTGCTTTTGAATGTAAATAAGAAGTGTAAATAAGAAGGCCAAGATGGAGGTAGATCTAAAACTTAATATTTCTGTTGTCGCAGGATAAAATCATCATTGCCACTCATTTGGTCAGTGGATGTCATGTTTATTTACCCTCAGGCAATCTCAGAAAAAAATATTTCCTTCACCAGGACATCCGCCTCCAACTCAGACAATAACTAATAATATTGTAATCAGTAGCCGATCTAGGATTTGGTAAGGGGGGGGCCCCAAGAAATTTTTTGCGAGATTTGCTGATGCAGCACAGCAAAGTCAGGTGAGCAAAGTGAGGGCATATTGGTGGGAAGCTCTTGCATTTTTAACTGTCAAATATGCTTTCTCCCACTTTTCCCGGTACTTTTTCTTCAAATTTTTTAATGTACATTTGTGTGGGTACATTACAAAATTTCAATATGAAAGATTCTGGCCATTTTGACAACTGCAATATTCCTTTTCCTAATATGAGAAAATGAAGGGCCTTATTTTGTTATTTTGGTTTAGATTGTAGACACATTAGTTTGTAAGCCAGGTTTCTGGGGCCCTAAGTGGGCCCCAGAAGCTGTTGCATTTTTAATTGTCAAATATGCATTCTCACACTTTTCCTTGTAGCTTTTCTTCAAAAATTTGAACTTGCATTTATGTAGGAAGATTACACAAAATATTAAAGATTCTGGCTATTTTGACAAGTTTGTACTTTTGGTTATGTTTGCAGATACATGAGTTTGTAAACTAGGGATCTGGGTTCACTTGGGCCCAAGAAACTGTTGCATTTTGAACTTAAAATTTTTTTATCTTCCTACTATTCTGGGAAATTTTTGTTGAAATTTGCTAACAATATTACATACAAGTATTTATTAATTCTCAGACATTTATGTGTAATACTGTATGAAAAATATGTTACTTCAATCTTTACTGATAAGATAAGTTATGACATGAGTCAATATAACATAGAGGTTAGCACATAAGCAGATGGAATGAAGAGGTGAGTGAGTCTAGAAGAATGAAAGCAATATTCATGCTGAGCTAAGCGAGGCTTGAAATTTTTTTGAAATTTAGGGCCCTAAAATTCATAGTTTAGCTCTTAAACTGTGTACTTGGGCCTCCAAATCTGGGGGTCAGGGGGGACCTGGGCCCCCCTGGATCCGCCCGGGCCATAATGTAACACAGATACTCAGAAGTTTCTGTTTTCCTTACAGTGACGCATCACAGTACACAACGCAGGATATTCAAAAAGTTTCATTCATGTACAATATGTTTATTTTATCAATGGGCGATTAAAATTCTGGTCTCGGAGAGAAATTCGACTTCTTGTGTTTGTGATTATGCAGAGATCATTTTTAACATTACTGCTAAGTTCCGTTCAGCACATACCTCAAATTGCTTGTCTGTGACCGATACGACACCGCCCAGGAAGCAATTAACAACCAACAATATGGTTAGAAATTGTATCATCGCCATAGTTACTGCTGTACAAGTACAGGTTGATACGTGGTGATACAGACATTAATTTATACAATAGAACTTTATCTTTCCACATGAGAACAAAACACATGCTTCTTTTTAGGGTTTTCTGTCAAATGTTGACAAAGGATATTAAATCGAATCAAATAGATTCATCGATTATTTGAAATTCCACAAAGATTTACAAAAAGAATTCGATTTCGACTAGAATGGACGTTGTGAACCTTAAACCAGTTGGTCAAAGCTTTCAAATTACAAGATATGTATCCTTCTGAAATTACTTAGAACAAATTATAATCCTAATGAGATAAACTAGGAAGAATTCAAAGACATTTTGGTGTTTTTAGGATACGTTTCGACTGTGCTCACTTTAGTAGGCAAACACAAGATATTTACCTTCTTGCTTTTTGTTGATGAAAATTTTCTCATTCTACTGATCAATACAAAAAATAACCTTGCGAGAAATCAAATAACTATTGGTTGATAATTATTAATCTAGCTGTATCAAGCTA
Organism: Haplosyllis leylae; assembly: GCA_038406175.1. NCBI lineage: Eukaryota > Metazoa > Annelida > Polychaeta > Phyllodocida > Syllidae > Haplosyllis > Haplosyllis leylae. The sequence continues at coordinate 518 of JBCAUG010511974.1, read as the reverse complement.
TTAGAGAATCTTGTCTGAGCCCTAATGCGACGTGACACGGTCCACTTTATAGCGGTATTGGTGACATGTACCAAGAACTGACTTGTACCCAAATCTTATCTCTTCAGCCAAATATGGTCTCGTCGGAAGTTCCTTGCTTCCGGACCAAGGAGTGACTTAATGTTATCTCTCCAACCAAATATGATCTCATCGGATGTTCCTTACTTCTACCAAGGACTGGCTTGTACCCAAATGTTATCTCTTCAACCTAATATGGTCTCGTTGGAAGTTCCTTACTTCCGTACCAAGAACTGACTTGTAGCCAAATGTTATCTCTTCAGCCAAATATGGTCTCGTCGGATGTTGCTTACTTCTGACTCAAGACGTCATGTACTAAAATTGGCCCGGTGTAACGTGCTGAAACAGCCTCCCGTTATATCCTGAAACTGGTCCATTTTTAACGTTACAAACCTACCCTACCCTTGAGCCTTAAGGGGTGAGGGCCTTATCAGTTCCCCACTCTCCTTAACACTTGAGCC
>JBCAUG010511863.1:1191-15090 GCA_038406175.1 Haplosyllis leylae | reverse complement strand
GTAGAAGCACACAATGTACATGTGGCAGCAGGTGTAATAGACTCAGACTACAGAGGCAATGTATCAGTGTTTCTGATAAACCATAGTAAATATATTCCTTTCTTTGTGGGAAGAGGAATGAGAATTGCTCAAATGCTGATTCACCAGACCATAGTACCTATTCTACAAGAAATCCCAAATCCAAATTTGCCAAGAAGAAGAGCTGGAGGTTTTGGATCTACTGGATACTGGTGAACTTCAACAGAATACATAAACATGTCTCTTAAGGTTCCAGCATTTGAAATGGAAGAGACTAATTCCCCAATATTCACCTATCACTGTGGGGAACCATATAGTTGTTCATGTTGCAAGTGGAACTTTTCCTACTAGCTGTATTATAGGCTTTTACCTACAAATAAGAAAGTTACTTGCAGCTATATATAAGGCAATTTTAATAACTGGAAAGAATATGTTAATTAATGAATTTCAGTATTTGTATAAATATCAAATAAGTGTGGCATATGTACCTATATTCAGTAACACATACAAGTATGAAGAATTTGAGGTAAATCTTACTAAAGAAATCAGACCTCAGGCCAACAAACTACAAGAAAGATTGGAACAAATTTTAGAAAATGCAAGCCAACTTGATGATTCTCCTTTTACTGACATAAATATAGGTTAATTTTTAGAACAAATTAACCTTTAAGAAAGGGAGGAATGAAAGGGGCTAGAATCCCAAGTTGCACATTAATATAAGAATGATAAATGTAGTATATGATAAATGTGCTATATGATCTATGCTTATCCAGGGTAGACAGTAGAATCAATCCAGGCCTCTGCACAGATGCTTATGAATAATAAAGTAGGGAGCAGAGGCTGTAGCTTGCACAGTATATAAATAGGGGTGCAGCCCAGGAAGGGTTGTTGTTGCTTGTTGGATTTATCATTGAACTTAGTTGCTCAAACTATACAGTTTTACTGTGCTCTCTTAAACCCACTTCTGTGGTACTTGATTGTAACTGGTGAAACAGACTACTTCAAGTTAAGACCATATAAGTATGGCAAACTAACACTCTGCATTTCCAATGGATGTGTGCCCGGATATTCTGGAATAGCCTGCCAAAGGACTTGTGGTTCTGAACTGTTAAGTACACCATTTGGATTGTGAGCCCGATCAACCTGGTATAGCCTGCCTTATTAGGATGTGTGCCTGGGGAAGATTGGTATAGCCTGCCAAATAGACGCTTGACATTTTAGGTGGATTGTGTGCCCGAAAGGAATAGCCTGCCACCAGACTTATACTTGGACAATTCCATTTTTCCTAAGAACTCTTTACCTAGATAACAAGGGAAAGGTAGAAGTCCTAAACTCTACAAGTTGTCTGTGGGTTGGAGTCACAGGAATCCCAACTGTCTCTTCACCTAGTTGCTGAGAGTGGACACATCTCATACAAGTGACTGTGGGTTGGAGCATCAGTGGGACAACTCTTTGCCTAGTTGCTGAGAAGTGTAATTCCTTAAGGTCTCATCTCACATAAGTGACTGTGGGCTGGAGAACTAATGCTTTGGTTTGAGCAGAGTCTCAGACCTAACAGAACCAGAACTAATCCATTTCTCTGGGTCACCAGTAGGAGTCAACTTAGAGAAAGGATCATACATCCTGAACATGGTCTGTGGAAACAAGGCCATGTGAAGCCACAGAATGTATTAACAACTTTGAGAGAGCATCAGAATATACTGTATCATAAAAAGTATATTCTTACTTTCACTAGGGGACTTGGAAACAAGCACTGTGCAATAGTCTCCCTAGACTCAGTGGTATGTTATGAGAGTTAGACTCTCATGTCACCCTGAAGAGTAACTTTCGAGTTGGCCTGAAAAGTAAAACTATGTAATATGCAATACTAACAATTTGGTGCTAATAAATGGACTGAAGAATGTTACAACAATTTGTCTTCCAGTGTAACCAAACCTATCAAATGATGCGAACCTGGAACTTAATAAAACACAACGAGAAACCCATTTGCAGAATATAAATATATAAACAATTAGACATTATCCCAGTATTGAACTCCTGAGTGAAAATCCATTGTCTGACCAAGTCCTGAAGTAGGGAAAACCAGTCCTGGTAAAGAACTAAAGTAGAATAGAGAGACAAACTTGTCAGAACCCTTTCCTCGGTACAGAGGATCTACGACTGATATTTATAGCAATATTGTTATCAGTATCGATCTCCCTGTTTGTTGATGTAGATGAGCCATTCTCAAGGCTGAAAACTAACCTCTGTATGTTATGTGGATAGTGGTGTCACACTAACCTCTGTACATTATGTGGATAGTGATGTCAAACTAACCTCTGTATGTTATGTGGACAGTGATGTCACACTAACCTCTGTACATTATGTGGATAGTAATGTCACAATAACCTCTGTACGTTATGTGGATAGTGAGGTCACACTAAGCTCTGTATGTTATATGGATAGTAATATCACACTAACCTCTATACGTTATGTGGATAGTGATGTCAAACTAACCTCTGTATGTTATGTGGATAGTAATGTCACACTAACCTCTATACGTTATGTGGATAGTGATGTCAAACTAACCTCTGTACGTTATGTGGATAGTGATGTCAAACTAACCTCTATACGTTATGTGGATAGTGATGTCAAACTAACCTCTGTACGTTATGTGGATAGTGATGTCCTTCTGCCCGACTGATGATGGCTCCGTGGCTTCACACTCTATCTGGTTGTAGGAGGCGGATGGAGGTTCTAGAGGTTTACAACCCCCTGGTGCGTCCGCTATAAAAACCTGAAAGGAAAGAAAAACAGAGTGAAATAAAGTACTGAAGTATGACTCCTGTCAGGAAACGAAAATAGAAGCATGTTGGAGAGAAATAGGGACTTCGCCACTTTATGTCATAGCAAAAGAACATAAAAAGCCTCATCGTACAAAAGGATTAAATATAGAAAAACCAGTCTTAGTATACAAGAAATGGAGTAAAGCAATTGAGCAAAGGAAAAAAAAAGCCTAAAGGTCTTTTCCAAGGGAGTGTAAGCAAACATATTCTTTAGTGTTGCCGTTTTTTTTTAAAAAAACATATTCACTTTGCGTTTCCGCTTTCTCTCGGTGGGTCCTCAGGGTTTCTATGACAACGAAGCAATGAATTAATGGAAATTTGGTCAACTTCATTAGTGAGGCGAAGTCAGTGTCGAAGTAGGATGTTTTCATTGAAATAACATGTTCATTGCACATGTAAGGTTGTGCAATGACCTGAAGCCAAGTTGTCCAAGTTGGCTATTTTTCCCTATATTCATTGAGTCGAGAATTAATGCCAATCAAATGATAGATCAAAAAGTTCTCTGTGAAATGCGCGTATTTAAGAAACTAATTTTTAAGTTTAAAGCCTTACGCTTGTCCACACAGGGTTATTCATCAGTTTCAAAGCAGTTCCAGTTATCGTCACCACAAAACCTCCCTTTGTTGAACCGGTAGCAGAAGTGATGGCGGATATGCTGGGTTTTAAAGTGACCAACTGGGAACCTGTATGTAAAATAGTTGAAAATGTTTAGACAATGACAGTAGTGGTCAAATAGAGACAATCTTCAACGCATACGAGGTTTAAAGCGTTAGTGTGAAAATGTCTGATTATTTGTCAAGCTTGGCAAAGGCAGAATGATATCACAATTTTTGGGATTGAACATTCAACCCTGATGAGACTTAATTAATAGTTACCCAACTGGTAATTGCATGCCTTGATTGAATATCAATAAATGGCACACGCCTTTAACACTGTGTCTCGTTATATTTCATACCCCGAGATGATGAACAAAAAAGCAACAAAGATAAATGATTACTTGGCGGTGATACGTCAGGCAGTGCGTATCCCAGGTTACTGACTCTGACGTTCCACTTGAAACGTTCTGCCACCGGCATGTCCGTTCCCGGGTCAAGGTTACAGGTCAGGGATGTGGTTGTGGGGGATCCTTTTATAGTACAACTAAAGTCGTCTCCAATCGTAACGATATTCTACAAAAGAAAACCCTGCGAATTAAGTGACCAATCCGGAAAAGAAAAAGCCAATGGATACGAGGTCAGTTTTAACGATCATCTTTGTATCAACCTATTTGGACATGCAGGCTTTGTTCACGTGTGTTTGCAGTAAGCAAAAACGAAACGAATCTTACAGGTACTTTGACGTGCAGAATGGATCTGGAACCCATTGAGCCCGTCAAGGTGCCGATCACTATTTGCATAACGTTAAAACTTTAAAGGACCAAATTTAGGTGACGGTAAGTGTGAACAAGGCTTAATGGTTTCTTTGTGTGCTGTTCACATTAAACTGTGTTATTCGTTTCCGCATTCACGTGGATCCTTTCTAGCAGAGGTTGAGATTGAGATACAACACACCCAAAAACATAATCGGCAGTGAAATCATGTATGTTTAAAAATATTCATTTATCATAACATACTCAATTTCACTGTGGATTATGGTTTACGCTTTGGTACTGCAGGATACCAAACATACTTGATAGTTAAATTGAGTATGTTACGAAAAATGAATATTTTCAAACATACTCGATTTCACTGTTTTGTATGTTATTTTCGTCTATACCTCAACCTCAAGCTAAACAAGAACACGTATTCACTTTAATCCAGTATAACTTACTCCTTACGCGATGTATAACCGGCAGCGATTGCACATTCATCTGACCAATCATCTACGACACACCGACCGAAAAATCTCTAATTCTGACTTTAAATGGTGTTATAATGGTTGTCTACAAGGACATTTTTAGTCTTTCTTTTGACACCAAATTCTGACTTAACCAGAAAAATATTCCTGATACACAACCACTATAAAACTATTTACAAACCAGTCAGAGTTGGATATTCTTCCCGCAGGATGTACAATGACATCTAATGTCTATTCACAAAACTCACAACAATGTGTGGAACGACTTTTTTTTAAAATTATTGTAGGACACATGTCCTTTTTGTGGGGTCACTGATACCCCTGTTTTTGGACTTCTGGTGACATCTGCCCTGGGTTTCAAAGCCAGGGTGGATCCCTCACTTGTGTCTTTCCTTACACAAGCTTCCGTGCTTGTGTATGATGGATTCCCCAGATTCACCTATGGTGCGACACCCACCAACCTCTTGACGGCTGGCATGGCGGCCAGCCAGGTTCCCTACATGCCACATATGTAGCAGAGGTAGGATGCCGGGATTCGATCGGGGCACCTCCCGCACAGACGTGCTATCCACTCGATCACATGACTTCGGAACGACTTACATTGCAGGAAGTAGTGCTGAATCCCTCGCCGGTGATGGTAACGTCGTCCTCCACGGAGACGAACAGGAGGCCGCTGGTTAGAGGCGCCACTGCCGTCACTTTGGGCGTGTGACACGGGCTGAACGTGAAGTAAATCTTATCCGAGTCCAGCGCTGACGTGTTGACGTTGTTGACGCAGCCGCTCAGGGCTGATTCCTCGGGATTACACGACCAGGATGGAGATGGATCTGCGGAAACTGTAATTAAAAAGATCCATCACATTTAAGTTCGTTCCTAGTCGACAACTATGGAAGAAGTTTGCTTTTCAGTTGGTTAACATTGAATTTATTAGTCCACAGTCAGTAACATAGCACGAACATTTTTTTAAAGACGAGTCCTTTTTGTGGGGCCACTGGTACCCTTTTTTTGGACTTCTGGTGACATCTGCCCTGGGTTTCAAAGCCAGGGTGGATCCCTCGCTTGCGTGCTTCCCGACTGCGCATGATGGATTCTCCAGATTCATCTCTGGTGCGACACCTGCTAACATCTTGGCGGCCAGCATGGCAGCCAGTCGCATAGCACGAAAAATTATAATGGTGCAAAATGTCACATAGTTAATTTTTTTGCAGGGAGAATTTTATACTTTGGTCCCAGCGTTTATCAAAATGCGTAGCTGGCCCAGAAATAGATTTACATTTCAACAGAATGTGCAACGATATGTTTAAGAAATAAGTATCGTCCATGACGTAACTTGCTTCGAACTAGTGGTATCAACTAAAGCTAGCACTTTCTTAGGCAAAATCAATAATAATAAAGTCTTTAAAATAATCGACCATTTGAAACAAAATGGACGGTGCATGTTAGAATCATTACCACCTGCATAAGGGTCCGTTTATACCAAACGTCAGTGTCAATGCAGAGTCAACACTGCGATGACGCTTGCGACATAGCTCTCATTGAAATCAATGGAAACAAATAGAGTCACTCCAGAATGGGGTTGTAACCCATTTTGGAGCAACTCCATTGATTTCAATGAGAGTTAGGTTGCAAGCGTCATCCCAGTATTGACTCTGCGTTTACGGTGACGCTTGGTGTAAACGGCTCCTAAAGTTTCATACCTGGTCCATAATCAGCTTCATATTCATCATCAACCGTCAGTTCCACCGCGGCGGGAAGTGCCTCCATTTCTCGGACATACACACTTCCGGTCATAGAATGGCCAGCATTGTCGTACTCTCCTGACCAATAGTCGAATTGTCCAGGCTGCGTGAACAGGTACAAGAAGCACCCTGTGTGGAGAACACATAACGTACAGCTTGCATACCTTTTTAGCGTAAATGGAAAGGAATCGTCAAAACAAGTGGTATTGATTACCGGTGGGGAGTGATAGACCTCACTAGACATATATCTGATGGGACAACCTCCACATACGTATTTTCAATGTGAAAGTTAGAGACTCACTAGAGCATGGTCAAGTGGCGCAGGGACATTTTAGAGAAAGTGTTTGTGATGACCTTCGTTCAATTCACAAAACAAAACTCGAAAATGTAGCCATTAAAAAGAAATGTTTAGATGTACAGAATCATTCTTTCGATAATAATTTCATCTCGTATTGATTTACCAGACACAAGAAACCGGCGTCTATGTCACAGTGGGTTAAAATTTTAGTGCCTCAATGGGGGATCAAACCCCGTCTCTCACTTTCAGGGTGAGCATCATACCTCTAGACCACCAAGACACTGTTGCATCTACAATATAAAAAAAACTTACCCTTGTTCACTGGAGCTCCGCTTGTGAAACCGTTGGACTGAGCTGTTCTGTCAGTTGCACTCACTGTCTGTTCCACACGAAACATAACCTAAGAACAATAGATAGATATCTATAATTGTTTCCCCAATACATGGTTCAAAATTTTTTGTTTGAATTTATTTAACAAATTGATTTGAGTCACCATCATAGTTCGAGGTAAAAACTAAGGGTCGGTCTAATTCAACACTATATTGCCCTGATAACTGTTATATATCAGACCGCTAACACTTGGTCTATTTGACCAAAATTAAAGTGATCAGATGCAATCATGAATTGTTATTCATAATTAAATCTTATTAATGGCCATGACATTGTATGTCTTAAAAAAGGAATCCCCGCCATGTTAGTCAACTGATTTCTGGACTCTACAAACATGTAACTTCGGACTAATCGATTTCAACTCTCATATGTTCGATTATTCGAGATTTTCCTATTTTGGATCTTTCAGTGAATTTAAAAGGGTTCAATTATATTCTCTCAGAGCATGAAGTTGTCTGTAACTATTTCTGTTATCACAGAAATACCCACCATGTGTGACACTATTTACCCTCGTAGAATTCAGTAGAATTTTGGGAATTCAGAGAAAAGATTCGAATGGGAAAATTTAATTTATGTATGGTGTGGTGCTTTGCTATTGAACTAATGGCTCAATCACACTGACAGTGGCCGAGACCTAGACCTAGACCGATGACATTTGGGTTCTATGAAATTGTATGGAGGTGTTCACACTGCACAGAGACAGATAACAACACAGATTCCCATTGAGTTCTGTATACTCGTTATCAGTCTTGGTCTAGGTCTCGGTCTCGGTCTCGGTCTCGGTCTCGGCCACTGTCATTATGATTGAGCCATTAGACAGCTTACAGTTGGTACAGGTCCCTCCCAGCTCCATTCCACTGTATCTCCGACCATCACCTCCAGGTTAACCGGACTCCAGCCGTATCCATGACCCAGGGATATGTCTGAAATGAGGCGCATATTTCACTTTTGGTTTTGCCTCAGACAAAAATTTCTCAATGTAAGACAGAATATGCAGACCTCAAAAACTGGCTGAAATAGATTACAATGTTATTAATTACCACTCAAATAAAATAAGTTGACCATTAAGCAAAATAATTGAAAAAAACTCCAAATATTTTACGTTAAAAAGATCTTGGTTGCCTATTGCTTATCGTTAAGAGAGCGGTTTGAAAAATGGGATCTTCTATGCAAAATGCGGTGCAATAAGATGTAAAGTAATTTCACAACATGATATTTTTAAAAGCTGTAAACTGTAGTCATTAGGTATACCAGGGTTGTTTCCACCATTGATAACTTTGTGCTTCGTAGCTCCGGAGTTCGTCATACACACAAACTGAGTATCAGTCAAAGTGTTTTCATCAATGTCACACTCCGAATCATCAAATTTAATCTGGAAAATAAGGAAAGAGAATTGTAAAATATGAAATCAGTCTGGACGAGACAGAAAGTGAACACATTTGACAGTTGAAAGGAATGCAGTATCTCAGAGAAAATTGTGCTTTACATTTTGGTCTGTTACTTTTCACTTATCAATTACAATTTATAAATATCTCTCATGAAAACTGATTCGCACAATTGTCACCCGAATGGACAGTTTTTAATTCTACAGAATAAATATAAGTGCACGTTATTGATGAGTGGACTAAGAGAAGGAATCCTCATCTTTGGCTGCATTTGTCCAGCTCTTTTTATGTGGCTATGTCGCTACTTATTTTTAAAACAGTTACCTTTATACTGTCTGCCTCCATGGGAAACCCAGTTCCGGTAACCGTCACTTTTGTCCCTCCGAGCATGGAACCCTGCTGGGGGTAGATGTTAGTGACACTCAGCTGATAACAGATGGCGCTCACTCCACTGAAATTTAGTCAAAATGACAGCGATAAGCGATAGCGTTAGCATTAGCGATCGCAAGAAAATGGGTAGATCACCATTCGTATCACTATCGACAAGAGCTCTGTGGAAATGGCCCTTTGGATCCGTTAACATCTAGTTCTTAGCAATGCCACAGGTGGGTAAAAATGAACACTGGGCCCTTTTTTCAACAAATACGGAGAAAAAAAACCAATTAGGTCTGTGTCGACTGAGTTCAGACTATTTCACTACACTTCTTGGATTCAACACAAGAAAGCGTTTCAAGAAGTTCTTTTGTTTTCCAGAGAAAAAAATGTTCTCGTTCTGTTTCGCAAAGAATTACGCACAATAATACAGAACAATTTATGTAATATGGTAGAAAAAGTTGTTCTATTGAAAGATTTGACTATGACTAACTTGTGTCTTGCAGAAATCATTATATTGAAAGCACAATACCACAATCGTGTTGAATTCAACTTGATGATCTTTGTAATTTACCTGACGTCTGCGTAGCCAAGATTCCCCAGTAGCATTTTTAGTACAACACAACCAGCATCGTGAGTAGGTAAGGTGACAGTTATTTCCGTATCATTGTAATCCACTATCTCTATCCGCATACCTTCATCTGTATCGTTCTGATCACAGATCATGATCTTTGTTCCGGCTGGCATTGAAGAGTCAAATCCCGTCCCAGTGATAACGAGTGACACGTTCCCTGCAGAGAGATTAAAGATTGAAGGGCCTATTCACACCAAGCGAAAGCAAAAATTATCAAAGAACAATGAAAATACAGTATCAAAGAATGAATGGCAAACATTCAGAAAGGGCGTCGTTTTTGAAAGGTTTCGGACACCTTACAGATGACTTGGCCATATTTCTATCGCGCAAGAGGCATACCTCCCGCCACGTGCTGTCCTATCCCGGAGTGGGGGAGTTACTCAGCCGGGGGGGGGGGTGCTCAGGTTGAGTACCCCCCCGGCTGTGGGACTGAGTACCCCCCCTCGGCTTTGGGACTGAGAACCCCCCTGGCTGTGGGACTGAGTACCCCCACCTCCTGGCTGTGGGACTGAATAACCCCCCCCCAACTGTGGGACAGAGTAACCCCTCTGGCTGTGGGACTGAGTACTACCCCCCGGCTAGACCCTCACAGACTCCTGGTTTTGTGCATGATCTGACCCCCCCCCCACCCGTGGACAGACAGAGTCACGCCTGTGAAAACATTACCTTCCCCGTCGTACTACGTACGCGGGCGGTAATAATCACAAAGAAGTGTTTATACACTTCGTGTGACCTAAATAATTCTTTACATCAGCTGCCGCCAAAAATCAGAAATGCCGATGTTCTCTCAAAACGTTTTAATCTATGTCCGGGGAATATTTCAAACCAAGAATCAAAAAAGATTAGGTTGAAAAGTGTCGCAATCGCGGCCCTTGTGCGCGTGAAGTGAATATTAGGGTCCAGTCACACCGAGCGTTAGCGATGGAATTATGGTTTAATCACACTGGCTTACTCTGGGACTGGAACTGAGCACCGGAAAAAAATGGGTTGTGTGAGATTATGCAGAACATTTCACATTGTACAAGGACCGGGACCCATTGTACAAGGACCGGGACCCATTGTTTCCTATTGTGCTGGTCCCGGTCCCGGAGTAAGTCCCGGTTCCGCAGTAAGCCAGCGTCATTAAACCGTTGGCGTTAGCAGAAATCCAAAAGAATGGGTAGAATACCATGCTTAGTGACATCCGCTGAGAAGTTTTTGCATTGCTAATGCTAACGTTATCTCTAAGAGCTCAGTGTGAACGGACACTTTTTTTTGAGGACGTAAGTGCTTTTCATGGGGCCACAGAAACCCCTGTTTTGGACTTCTGGTGATGCCTGCCCTGAGTTCAAAGCCAGGGTGGATCCCCTTTTTGCATGCTTTCTCGCCTCTATGATCCCCAGATTCACCTCTTGTGCACTACCTGCTGAATGTATAGAGGTCAGCATGGCAGCTGAGCCTTTTCGATCCACATACCTGTGGACATGTCCACAAGCATTGGTGGAGGTTCGGGCCAAGCTCGAATCCACGACCGTCAGTACAGCAAGCACAGCCACTACGGTTCGGCAACGGGCACTTACCTGTGACTTTGACTGACGTGTCGGTGAGGGATGAGACTGTCGGCGTAACGGCTGAACTGAACGTGTAGTTGGTCGAACTGATCAGGTTGTACTCGGCTCCCAGTTCCGAGTTTACCCGAACTTCGACCTCACCCTCATCCTAAAAAGATAACTAACCATGTTTGACAAAAATACAGACGAACTAGCAGCGACCTCTAAACAATGAAAATCGTCAGAAACATGGAAAATGTTGATGCAAAATATTTACAATTTACACAGAAAATGTATGGAAAATTAAGAGTTTCAATATGTAAAGTCATTGGCAAATTAGATCTATTTCAATTGGACTAGGAAATCAATCAAACGTTTTGTTCAAAGCATGAGTGGGCCAAATTCGCTACTTTCTTGTTTGACAGTCAAATTTAGTCTCACCATGGCGGGAACAGTGCAGATTATTTCATCATAGGAGACGCTGATGACGTCACAACTCGACGAACCAAGCATAACCTTGTCATCCTTGCTGAAGCCATGACCGGAAATTGTCAGGTTGTATCCACCTACAATGTATGCCGGACTGTTACAATATGGTATTACCTATGTTTTGAGGGTGAGAGGCCCTCTCTTTTTACCGCCCGCGTACGTAGTACGACGGGAAGGTAATATTTTCACAGGTGTTTGTCAATCTACAGTGGGGGTACCCAAGATGATACACATAACCAGGGAGTCTGTGCAGGGGTATCTGTCTAGGGGGGTACCCAAATCATACATGTAGCCAGGGAGTCTGTCCAGGGGGATCTGTCTAGAGGGGTACTCAGGCCCACAGCCAGGGGGAAAGGGGGTGGGGAAATTCAAGCCCACAGTCATGGGGAAAAGAGGGGTGGAATTCAGGCCCACAGCCAATGGGAAAAGGGGGTAGAATTCAGGCCCACAGGCAAGGAAAAAGAGGGGGGGTAGAATTCAGGCCCACAGGCAAGGAAAAAGAGGGGGGTGAATTCAGGCCCACAGCCAAGGGGGAAAAAGGGGGGTGGAATTTAGGCTCACAGCCAAGGGGGAAAGTGGGGTGAATTCAGCCCACAGCCATGGAGGAAAAGAGGGGGATGGAATTCAGGCCCACAGGGGGATGGGAGGGAGCACTTGCTATACGGCGGGCAGTATGCCTCTTGCATTCACGCAGGAGGACTTTCTTGTTTAAAATAGATCCACCTTGAGAAGGAAACGTCGTCATTGACTGTCCCATCCACAACAATTTAATTAAATTAATATTAAATACTGATGTAACGTAAATCAATCAAATGTTTACCTCCTGTTCCTCCGGTTTCCGGGTCAATTCCAGAGATGACACCTGTGAAATTGAACATCATGTCGGTGGTACCTGGGTCTGCATACCCTACGTTATCCACGTACACCATCACCTGAAAAAGTAAGTACAAATCAGCTGGCAATGCAATTCCTCAAATAATATTGCTAGTGGATGAACAGAAGATGTCGTGGGCCGCTACGGGAAAGGCTAGTTGTTGGTACATTTTGAAAGAAAATTATTTGGTGGATTATGACCCTAAAGATAAAAGGTTGGTAAACACTACTCTTTACTCTCAAAGGATAGGCTACTAAAAGTTTTTATGAATGTGAAGCGTTATAAGTTATCAGGAAGTAATCTGCTTCTCAATCAAGTAATATTGATGAAATTAATTCCGTTCTGGCTGCATAAAGGATATTTTTTGCAAAATTTGATGTAAATTCATCCCACAATAGAAGAATGGGCGCCTCTCTGTTGTGGCCATCGAAAGTATGGACGCTATACTCACCATGACTGGACCTCGTGGTGCCTGTCCAACATTACAATTGATCTGATTGGCTGTTGAACTAGAGATGGTACATTCGTATTTGCCAATCATAACCTTCGAAGAATCACCGCCGTCCAATCCCGATCCAGTTAACTGCAACGTAGTTCCATCCGTTCCTAGACCAGAGAATTGAACAACTGAACAATAACGTTGGTTGAAGTTATAACTGGGTCCCCCTCGCCAAATTTTCTTTCATTTCACGAGATTGTTTAGAAGTTAAAACAATATGTAAGGTCGCAATCCCTCTAGGAGGTCGGCGCCTCCTCATAGGAGAGGTGCTTGATCCACCTCTGCAAAATAACCATTCTTTGCTAGTGCCTTCATCATATACCAGATTAGATAATTGTTTTTTGCACACACTACTGAATGAAACTTTCTGAGAAAGGCAGGTCCCCAATTATTTCCCAAATAAAATAATTGAGGGCCACCAATCCTATATTTTTACCTAAATTTACGAAAACACAAATCATGAAATCTTTTATCCGTATGTGATGGAGTAGGCATCTCAGGAAACCATCCGCGTGAATGCCACATAAAGTGTCAAATGACAATTCCCCCAAATTACGCATATTTCCAGTTGTAGCAAACAGGTAGAAGGCGGTCCAAGAAAAAATTATTTTTCTCAGCAAAAATAGACCCAACCCTTTGCCTGTTGATTAATTTTTATCCAACTGGACCAAAAGGATTTTTTAATTTCCCATATGGATTATGATTTCCTCCTTAATGTCTCATTTACACAAACTGAGATGGATACGGGTTCGGATCCCGACCCAGAGGGATTCCTTCTGGATTGATCTGTGGTTACAGTTGTACTGTGAAGAAATATTCACAATGCAGACGGAAGGAGACAGATCTCATCCCTACTGTAGCCATTTTTGAGACAGGTTCCCGTCGACAGACTGGGATCTGAGTTAATCTTTGTGAATCGGCCCATAAATCAGACAATGGAAGCACTTTGCATGAGAACTCATGTTGTTACCTTCTGCGGGTGACATTCCGGAGATCTGTGGTGTGTCACTA
>JBCAUG010511752.1:0-15095 GCA_038406175.1 Haplosyllis leylae | reverse complement strand
TCATAATACTGCTCACTAGTAATGTCAATATCTATCAGTAGACTCAAATAAATTGGTTGATTCTGCTGTGGTTGATGGTGTTTTTTAGTCACTCAGTGTGACTGTACCATTAACATTTGATTAAAAAATCAAGACGGTAGTGACAGCTGGCTATGGTAGTCTAACAGTACCACAATTTGTAATTTGGTTTCTAAACTACTGTTAGACTAAAAGGGAGTGGCACCCCTTGCCTCCAGAGCTGCTTTTTTGGTCTCTAGCAGTAAATATGAGATACCACCATTTTTAAGTTAGGTTTTGGAAAATATTATATTGCATGAGATGACAGGTTACATTCGGAAAATACATAGCCCATAAAACCTGAAATAGTTTACATTGTAACATCCTAAACCTCCCTTAGATTTTGCGGATCCATTTAATTTCAAATGAATTTTTTTTTTCTTCTGTGAATTGATACATTTCGAGTACTTACTAGATTTAAAAATTTCACAGAGAGTGGTGATAGATCTACACGCATAATTTTTCACAAAGAGCGATGATAGGTCTAGAGAAGTCTGCGTTTATTAATTTTATCACGAGCAAAACCAATAAGTATTAAGGCAGTGGCATCTTCTACTAATATCTGAGCATATGTCCATTTCCCATCAAACCAATGTTTACTTTGATGTATTTTTTTTAAATTTGTATTCAAAGTAGATAAAGCACATTCAAGGATCATATAAGCACATTCAAGGATCATATATCATGAAAAAAACTACTCATTATAAGCAGAAGCTCAAAGAACTGGACTTTTAAACACAGTAATTTTAGTATTTTAATGGTGAATGTAGAGAGAGAATCCATATTAAACAGGCTTTTGAAATGTCGAAGAAGAAATCGAGGCGACCACCAAGTCCAATGGAACAGGGTGAACTGGACGATGAAAGTCCAGTGGATTTAACGAGCCCAGAACTGCGACTTGAAGCTGACGATTCACATTTTACTCCGGAAGAGGACGACGAGAGAAGAACGTCTGAAGAAGATGATGAAGAAGAACGCAGAAGAGACAGTCCTGACAGGTAAAATCTTTCACCAATCAGCATTAAACGCCTTTGCATTCATGTGTTGGAAATAATACCCATAGTTGAACTTAAATATGGCATTTCCTGATGAATCATTCCTTTATGTAGATCAGAAGATGATACACTGGACATAAAACCGCCCCAGCAAAATTTGGGTAAAAGAGAAAAACATAAAAAGAAACACAAAGAAGACAGGAGGAGAGAACGAGAAAAAATTAGGGAAAGTGAAAGAAGTAAGTGGCATTTACTGTTAACAGAAGTTAATATTTCTGATTATTACACTGGCAAAAATGATGTAATTATGAATTGATAATGTCGTGTCTGTTTGCATCAACTCTTGTAATAAGTATTTTGATCAATGCACCAAGGTGCATCGGTTACTTCATCAAAATTTTCCAGATTACTTGATGTCTTGCTTTTTAACAGGTAAACATACTGGGAAAGATGTGGAGAAGGACAGAACACGAGACAGAAGAGAAAGAGAAACTCACAGAGAACGAGACGAGTTTAGACAAAAAGAAGAAAGAAGGCGGATGAAGTCATTAAAAGAAAGGTAACTTTTTGATCTGTTTTATAAAAATAGCAAATTTTTACCATCCGGAAGCAGTCACTTTACTATTTTCTTGGGATAAGATTCATATTAAATAAAAAAATATGTATCTTCAACCCAGCGGACCAAATTAGTTCATAGTTCATACTTATATTTTAGTGGTGATTCTTCTTCTTTCAACGTTAGAGAACGACTGGAAAGGTTAGAACGAGAGCGACACCGGATAGATAGAGACCGTCAAAGAAGAGAACAAGAACATAGAGAACAATTAAGAAAGCAAGAACGAGAGAAAAGAGAACGAGAGAAAGAAAGACAAGAGAGGGCTGAAAAGCAAAGGAAGAAGGAGGAAGAGAAAAGAAGACGAGAGCGACAGAAACCAGGTAGGTGTTTTGAGTTTAACAATAATGGAATTCCCTAGCTGCCCAGCGGACCATATAATTCCATACTTATACGTATTTAAATTTTATATTTGCAGACGATCGACAGGTAAGAAGAGATAAGGAAAGAAGAGGTGAAAACAGAGGGGATGAACGAATAGTCCAACGAAGTCGTAGTCCTTATGAAAGAGAAAGGCGGGACAAGGAAAAGGAAAGGGAGAGATACCGAGAGAGGGAAAAAGAAAGAACGAGAGATAAATACGACGACAGGCAGAGAAAAAGTAGAAGAGGAGATTCACCTGTTCAAGATGGTATGTTGCTGGTGTGTTCTGCGTATTCTTCTGCCACGGACCTTTTTGTAACATCATGAAGGAGCTGTTTTATTTTGGTATTTCAATCGGGACCAATATAGGTCTTATATTTCTGCTCAAACCCTCATTGTGAATATTGAGACTTAAGAACTCGCATGTATCATTCTCCGTCTCATCTTTTGTTTTTTGAAGGCAGAAAAAATTCTTTCTGAGAATATTTGTTAAGAGTTAAAATACTGATTCAATACTTATTTTTGACTTATGGTTTTAGTGAGAAATGAAATATCAAGCACTAAAGACAAGGCACGTCAAAGACGCGTGGAATATGAACGGCAGGTAGAAACTCATCAAGTTGATCACCGTGAGCAGGAGTACCAGGAGGAAAGTATGAGTGAAGGCGGATCTGCTGGTGATGAAAGTGTACACAGTGCTGCCGCAAGTGATGTCGCTTCCGTCTCGGGAGGGAGCGCAGAAACACACACCGAGTCAGAAGACTCAGAATCAGGTACCTTTCTTTATAATGTGTTTGAAAAACTCTGGTTATGAATGTTAAGTACGTTTGAGTATGTACTTTTAATTTCTAGAACTAGTTAACAATGGCAGAAGATTATTTGTTTGATCTTAGGATAGGATAATACCAAAGATGATAGGTGTGTTTTAATATGATGTACAGTAACAGTGGTGTGACACATGTCTTTTTGTAAAAGCACTACCTATCTGGATTTCTTGTACGAACATTTATCCTCATGTTACAGATAGTGCCAGTGAAAGTGCGAATGAACATCCAGAAGATGATCAAGAGAGAACCCCCGAATATAAAAGACGTTCAAAATTTGAGGATGAATCCGAAAAAGAAAGTGAAACGGAATCTGTGCAGCATTCAAATGAAGAAAATAATGGTGATTACTTAGATGAGACGCCGCCCGAATCACCGGTAGAATTAAAACCACAATTACCTCCATACTTCCCAGCAATACAAGGGTGCAGACCTGTGGACGAATTCCAGTGCTTAAACAGAATTGAAGAAGGAACATATGGTGTTGTTTACAGAGCCGTAGATAAGAAAACGGGTAATTTTTTATGAAAGTCAATATGATGAGTTGTAGCAAAGTAATTTTGTATTTCCTAATATTTTAAGTATGAATATCTTAATTTATTTTATAGAAAAACTTAATATAATGTTTGAAGAATTTTGATTTTTAGCTGAAGTCGTGGCACTGAAAAAATTAAAGATGGAGAAGGAAAAGGAAGGATTTCCCATCACTTCACTGAGAGAAATCAATACTCTTCTGAAAGCTCAACATGTTAATATCGTAACTGTCAGAGAGATTGTTGTGGGAAGCAATATGGATAAGATCTTCATTGTGATGGATTATGTTGAGCACGACTTAAAATCTCTGATGGAAAGCATGAAGGAGCCATTTATAATTGGTTCGTATTACTCTTCTTCTAACCACGAAGCTTACGATCAAGGAAAATATTTAGAGGATATACTCCCATTTCCCCAAATCATTTCAGGTGAAGTAAAAACTCTAATGATACAGCTATTACGAGGGGTGGCACACTTACACGACAACTGGATCGTTCATAGAGACCTCAAAACATCTAATTTACTGCTCAGTCATAAAGGAATTCTGAAGGTGGAGTAGCTTTTTGTGGAAAACTTGAAAATGTTAAATCTATCAATTGATATTGTTTCATGTCACTGGTTAAAGCGTGGCACACAAATCAAATCTAGGTGTTCTTATTTTTCAGATTGGGGACTTCGGTTTGGCCAGAGAATATGGGTCGCCACTGAAACAGTACACACCGATAGTTGTTACACTGTGGTACAGAGCACCAGAGCTCCTGTTAGGAACAAAAGTAAGACTTTTCTTGTCTTCCCGAATCCAAAGATGGGCTATATATTTTGTAATTTTTGTGGAGTATTTGAAGCAGGTTAGAGCTATAATGATGTGAGAGAGTTGTTTTCATTTGCTGTCAATGTGAACTTTAAAAAATGTTAAATTACCTTTTTACAAATTTTCAGCATGAACTGTGTTTTCTTTATGTTTTAGTTGTATAGCACTCCAATCGATATGTGGTCTTGTGGCTGCATATTTGCTGAATTTTTGACAAGAAAGCCGTTGTTTCCAGGGAAATCAGAAATAGATCAGTTGAACAGGATATTTAAAGTGAGTTGATTTTTTAAAAGAAGGTAAATTTGTTGTTTGATATGTATACTTGTATGTTTTTGGTGGATTTATGCATGTATGATTTGAAATATGCAGCACCTTTTTCAATGCTGACAATTTTATGTTTTCAACGAAAATGATTATGAATTATTATGATTATGATTATGAAGGGTATTCAATATTTTCTTGATAGGAATTAGGCACACCGAATGAGAAAATTTGGCCAGGAGTTAGCGAATTGCCTGCGATGAAAAAGTGTACTTTTGCTGATCACCCATACAACCAGCTGAGGAACAAGTTTGGTACTCTTATCACTGAAAGGGGATTTGATCTCATGAACAGGTAAAATATGATAGAAAGAACTTGGCACCAACAGAAATTCACATAATATTATTTTTGTTATGAGTAAGGATTTACTTTAAAAAAAATTATTTTAAAGGTGGGTTATTGTTCTGTTGCTAAACATCTGTATTAATATACCTGACAGATTTTTAACTTACAACCCAGAAAGAAGGATCTCGGCCGAAATGGCATTGAAGCATGAATATTTCCAAGAATCTCCAGTGCCGGTTGATCCGTCAATGTTTCCAACCTGGCCTGCAAAGAGTGAACAACCAAGGCGGACACACGGAAATTCACCCAAACCACCGTCTGGTGGGAAGGCCTTTTCCAAATTACTGGCAAGTACCTCAGAACATTGTGAGAACAATACAGTTTTCAAAGCTTCAATTCAGAAGCATGTGCAGTTGATATTGATACCGATATGCGGCAGACCCTGTTTTCAAAACATTCTAAAGTTGTCCATTGACCAACTGTGGTGAAAAAGTTACATGCTCAGGGACTTTATACAGTTATATAATTCTTAATTTCAGGGTGATGATGATCATGTTGCACAGAGTAGTGGAGGATTTCATCTGGGAACAGCAACTAAAGGAGCCTCAGCAGCTGGTGCAGGATTTGCCCTCAAGTTTGGCCCATAGGATTTCATTGTTAAGGAGCCAGATCGATAGACATAAAGCAGGCGATACAAACTTCCCAGTCAGATGTATCCTTTGTCTTTTCTCTGTTTTGCGCGCAAGAGGAATTGACGAATTACTGAATTACAACCCGGAAAGAAGGATCTCGGCCGAAATGGCACTGAAGCATGAATATTTCCAAGGATCTCCACTGCCGGTTGATCCATCAATGTTTCCAACCTGGCCTGCAAAGACTGAACATCAAGAGTAGTGGACAAATTACCAATTGTGTGACGATTTACCACTTCCCAAGAATTGTCTTTTCAATTCTGCGGAGATAAAATTTCCAGATTGAATGGAGTTCTGCAAATTGCTCAATTTGTTCTTGCCTTTGTGGGTGATCAGCAAAAGGGGAGATTTTGGACAAGTACAATTTTCAGAAATATGTTGCCAATACCCTATCATAATGTTGCGTGGATATTGTACGAAATTGCAAGTCAAGAACTGTAAGTAGGCTTGAAGTCTAAAGATTGTAGCAAGCCACAAGAAATTATGTACAATACATTACTGTAGAACATATTTTTATATTTGTAAAATAAATATTGAAAATAAATTGACTATATATAGTTTCTGTGTGTTTGTAAATTACATGACATTCAAGATTTCCAGATTTTAGATTAAGCAATTTCATATGTCGAACATTCAGCGTTGGCAGTTTAATTGTTTTGAAGCATAATTGAATTCATTGGTGGCTCGTTAGAGTCACCTTTGTGGTTGATTGACGGTTTTTGCCCAAAATTTTGGGCCCGTGGTGGTGACCTACGAAGGCCTTTTGTCAGTTAGTGACTGTACATGGGATGACGGTTCTATTTGCAGGTGGTGGGGACACCTAACCACTATATGTAAATTTCCTTGCTCCCATGTACCGACACCGAAATTCGGCATATTCAAGTTAGACGGGTCGAATTTGAAATTATTTTGGTGTCATTATGTGTGAAAAAGGCTTAAGCACAGTACGCACACTGCCTGATTCCGAATCAGATAAAATGTTCGATTTTGATAGTATCGGAATCGCAAAACTGAAACACCAATGTATTGTGGCCTTATTATTGTGTCAGTATACTGTTGACTAATAATATCAATATTTATTATGTTATTTTAGTAGCCTTAATTTAATTGTTTGTTAGTGCTGTGTTTGATGCTGTTTTTAGTCACTCAATGTGACTGTACCATTACTATTTGATTAAAAAGGTAATGATACCTGGCTATGGTGGTCCAACAGTACCAAAATTTGTAATTTTGTTGGTAAACTACTGTTAGACTAAAAGGGAATGGCACCCCTTGCCTCCAGAGCTGCTTTTATGGTCTCCTTACCAGTAAATGTGTGTGAAGAGACCACCATTTTTAAGTGAGGTTTAGGAAAGTGTGTTGTATTGCACTTTGACATGACAGGTTAGATTGGGAAAATAAATGGCTAATAAATCTAAAAGAATTCACATTGCAGCAATCTAAACCTCCCTTAGAGTTTGGTTGTCATCAATTGTTTTCCAGTCCATCAAATAATGGACTCATTGTGATATTCCCTTCAGGTGGTTGTCCTTTTTAGAAAATTTCAAATTAAAAAATATTTTGCTCAGTTATATTTGAAAATGTTATATGCTCAGAAACTTTTCTATGAATCAGTGTATTTTGAGTAATTGACAGATCAGATCTATAAATTTCACATACAGTGATCATAGATTTACAAGCTTAATTTTTCACAAAGAGTGATAATTGATCTACATAAATGCATCTTAATTATTTTTTATCACAAGCAACCCCAACTTGTATCAAGACAGCGACATCTTCTATTATAATTTACACAGATGTCCATTTCCCACCAAACCAGTTTTTACTTTGTGTTTTTTGTATTTTTGTTGATACAATTATCATATTATCAAAAAATCACACTCAAGGATAGTAGAAGGTCATATGTCATGAAAGAAAATACTGTAAGCATAAGCTCAGAGAACTGGACTTAGCCAAGTGATTAAGCTGGGAATAATAATAGCCAAGTGATTAAGCTGAGAATTATTATTCCCCAGTTCTTTAACTTTGTGGACAAATTGGAAATTGATAATATCTCACTGGGCCCTGCTTACAGTAAGAGATTTTGTTCTGCTTTACCATTAACTGCCTTATTACTATTTTATTATTGTTGCATTTCAGTTTTGCCTTTTACTGTGATTGTCCTCGGAATTTCAGATCAAGCACACAGAAGAAAGGTAAATAGTGTATATCTTGCAATCACTGCAATTAACAGTTGTGTTTTAAATATATTTCTGAATAATAGTATTTTGCCAAGTTACCATTGAATCTCGTTATATTATAGTGACATTTCCTGTGTTTTTTTTTCATTTGTAACAGATAATCACACCTGCGCCCTGATGAACACAACGTTAGGAACCATGGCCTCTCTTGCAGCTCGAAGAATTCCTTCTTCCATCACATCAACTGTGGCTTTCAGGTGGGTTCATGTTCTGTTAATATATTTTGGCTCGTTATAAAACATTGCTTTAAAACTGCATCTTACAAAGGTTATCTATTTTATGGTGATCCTTTGATCACATGACTCGTGGCTTCGGAATTGGTTCTGTTGTCTGAATTGTTGGAATGCATAAATAATAAGATTAAATAGAGCTATTGAAAATCACATTATATGTGTTACTAATTAAATATATATTTGATTTTAAGTGCATAGACCCAAGTTTTCTCTGCAAACTTTACATAAAAGGCAAGTTATCATTCAAACAATGCCAGAAGTACCTGATTTTAAACTTCTTTTGGCCAAGGGGTATGCATTCGAGAATTCATTCGCACTTGATTGGCATAGTTTGGTTAATTCAAGCATTTCTCGTATTTCAGCACAAGTCCAGTGTGTCAACACATCATCAATCGGACTCGTTTACGTGTCGTTGATAATAGCATGCTGGGCAGAGAAGCTGAGTTGGCTGGTAAACATGTGCGCTGCATACAAGTTTACAAAAAGTGTAAGACAGGGAGTCTTCCAATAGGAACAATTGGAGATAAGATTTTAGTCACAATTATGGGACAGAAGAAGAGGGCATTCATTGTTGGTGTTAGAAAACACCAAAAGGCAATGGTACCCAGAATGGACTCGAACAATATAGTTTTGGTTGAAGACAATGGTACACCTACAGGTACAAGAATCAGAGTGCCGATTCCTGCTGTATTAAGAGGCAAACAGGGAGACTTTACTAAAATTTTAGCTATTGCCACGAAATTTGTGTGACACGTTTATAACAACTTGTGACAAGGTGTATTTTCACTACCCTGATATGGGGTTGGTTAAAAGAGATGGGTGTACTCTTTTGAAAGACTTTGAAAATTCATACTGCCGAGCAACATGTAACAGTTGCAGATAAAGTGAATAAAAGATCATTTAGTTACATCAATGATGGGTATTTTCATTTTGAGCTGTGGAAAAAGATGGAGTCTACTTTGCGAATCTTGCAATTCAATTGCAGGTAGCAAACCTATATTGCGAATGGGATTAGAATTTGAAGGGAATGTGCCTCCAAGATACCAAACAGGGGCTTTTGGTCAGTTTGTTATGTTATCGTCATTGTCACAAGTGTTGGGTAAAAATCATGTACACCTCCAAGAACAACCGTTTCCACTATCACCTCAGTTTTTATCTTGACCAAATTGTCCTGCAGCCTGAGAGAAGTGCTCATCATACTGATCACTGGAATTCAGACTGTTGTTTTCACCACTGATATTGACATTCTTACATCATTTGAATAATACAGTGAGCACTGAGAACAAACTCTCAACATGTCACATAGGCTTTTCCTAAATTGTTTGTTCAAGTATCCATAAATGATCGTATTCTGCATAACTATTCACTTGTTAAAATGGAATACATAGATATATAAGCCTAGAAAAATCTCGGTAAATTGTTACCAACGAGAAAGTACTCGCAAATTTACTTTTTGTCGAGAAAATACTCGGGTCTTTCACAACCAGCAAATATTTGACAATAGGTGATTTTTGTTGAGAAATTACTCGACGGCAATATCTGGCCATAACTTAAGTTCTTCCTGGACAAGTTTATTAACGGAATCAGATCAGAAACAGATACAGAAACAGACCGATTCCCGACACACCAATTTCAGGAACAGCTGAGCCATGAAACCTGATAATATATTTTTGTGAGCCTGTTTTAGCTGAGGTATAGGCTGAGATTTTCAGCCGAGGTTGAGAATATAAACATACCCGACAGTTAAATCGGCTATGTTTCGCCAGCCTGCAACTCGATCTAGGAAACCATCTATCCAACACCACATGCATGCATGCTCCACCTTGGCATTTGATTCGTAGGCAAGAATTGTCACGTGCCAACTGTGTTTACATCTGTGGTTTTTGGACAGGTGAGCTGCATAATATTCAAGCAAGAGAAATTGGTTTGATTGATTCATAAAATCATATTCTGGCTTCTAGCATGATAACAGGAACATCAGAGCTTCACGAATCAGGTAAAATGTGAATAAATCACAATAAACTTCTGGGATTTGGAAAGAAAACACTTTGATGTTAGGAATAAAATATTTACATTAAAATATTTCTGCAGCATTTTCTGGAGATGTTCGGGTGCTCAAAAAGCTAATTGAAGAATATGGTGAGGTAAATATATTGCAAAAATCTTTTCCATTTATACCTGCTTAGGTGAGAAAGACTACACCCTTAGGGGTTTTACAGCCGCAGTCCAACTTAAGTTATGAATTATCATAAATAATTATCAGTAGCAGGGAGAAATTCGAATCAATAAACAGTTTCAACGAATTTATTTGCCCTTGTCTAGATACATATTTTTAACTATTATATTTCTAGGATGTAAACCTAAAAGACAATGTCGGACAGTGCCCACTGCATAAAGCTGCTCAAAACGGATGGCTGGAGTGCGTGCAGCTGCTGCTTGAAAAAGGAGCAAATATTCACACTACTGATGTCTCAGGTAATGCTCGAATCTAATGTGTTCAGTCACTTATGAAAGTAGGAAGGAGATATGAGCACTGACAATCTTGCTACTAATGACATCATTTTTCTTAGGTTGTACTGCATTACACTTTGCTGCAGCAAATGGCTATCTTGAAGTAGCAAAATACCTCATGCAAACTGGCCACGCAAATATGGGACTTAAGACAAACAAAGGTCACACACCAAGATACATGGCCAAAGTGCGTGGCCACACACACATGGTTGCTTTCTTTAACGATATGGGTAAGTTGCTAGTAATGACACATACAGGCAAAGCTTTTATCAGCGAAGTATCACATACAATTTGTATGTATGCTTATCCGTTGTGTGTAGCAATATTGTAAACACTTGCTGTCATCTACAAAGACATTATGATAACCCCTTAAGAAGCCAAAAATATAATAATGTCGTTATTGATCTTGATTTTCAGTAAATACAATGTTGTCAATGGGTCACAGACGAGAATCACAGTTTGACAACTTGGATTGGTAAGTTTATCTGGTTTCTTAAAAGGTCTATAACAAGCAAGTAGAGTCTTTGAGAAAGGAACTAACACTTATTTCATGTCTATTTGTATTACATTGATAATCCAATTAAAATTGTTTTAGAAAAAAACCTGGAAATCAGTGGAAACATCCGAAACTTACAGCAAATGGATATTGCTGGTGGATCTTGGCTTCGTGGATATATTTGGAGTTTTTTTTCTGCCCTAGATGACTGAAGGAGTTATCCTTCGTCAGTGTTACTTTCACTGAAAAGTCAATTCGATGTTACCCAGAACATTTATTTTTTGTTGATTTGTGCCAGAGGGGAAGTTAAGCAAGGAAACAAAAAACATAGCCGTGTATGTTCCGTACGAAAAACACAGCCGATTTCACTGTCGGGTGTGTTTGTCAAAACACCATACGAACACGAAAAACATAGCCAATAATTGCTGTTCAGATATCTTGGTAATGATTTCCTGTATTAGTTCTTCGTTCTTACATTCTAGTTTGTGATCGTGACAAGTAGAAATCTCCTTCTTAAACAATGGGATTGGAGAAATAATGTGTGTATAAAAACATGGAAGGTAACTCATGTCCTGGAGTCCAAAATGCAACTCTTGGCACTCAATTTTTTGCTCAAAGTTTATATTTCGACCAGCAAAAATGTTTCTCTTGGTATAAATGTTTTATGTTTATGTGTATGTATGTTATTATACATGATGTACAAAAGAAATGGTGCTGTCAAGTGATGGTGAAAGTGCGCAAAAATCCCATAGGGTCGGTAGATGTTGGAGGGACGCACTTTTGCCATTACTAATCAGTACCTTTTCTTGGGAAAATAATTCTCACTTGCCTTGGTTAACTAAGTGAATCCAAAGTATCATGGCAAGTTGCTGCGGAAGTACCAAGGTGGGGGTAAGATAAAAATTATTTTCCCTGTGTTCTTTTTTATTGATTTAAAACTGATTTGTAAGTAATTAATAAAACCATATTTTAATTCTTTAAAATTTGGTGTTAATAGTTTTATTTCTATTAATGTTAAATAATTAGCAAGAACTGTGTGTCCAGGATTATTCAATGCCTGAAACACCTGACGTAATGCAGCGGCTTGTTAATAAAATGCATCACATATTTATTAAAAAATAAAAGAATAATCTTTATCAAGTACAAAAAATACAATTGGAACACAATGTTTCGAAACTTGTGTAAATATTCTAACATTGCAATATTAGGTGGAGGAAATAATCGAAAAACCGGACACTCCACCCTCTATAATGTTGCCCAACATAATGGGGAGGGTTCTACCACAAATGGGGTGTGTTTTTCTTTTGAAAATATATGAATGGTGACTGTACTATTAATATTTGATTGAAAAGGTAATGATACCTGGCTATGGTGGTCCAACAGTACTAAAATTTGTAATTTTGTTGGTAAACTGCTGTTAGACTAAAAGGGAGTGGCACCCCTTGCCTCCAGAGCTGCTTTTATGGTCTCCTTATCCGGAAATGTGTGTGAAGAGACCACCATTTTTAAGTGAGGTTTGGGAAAGTGTTATATTGCACTTTGACATGACAAGTTAGATTGGGAAAATAAATGGCTAATAAATCTAAAAGAATTCACATTGCAACAACATAAAGCTCCCTTAGAGTTTGGTTGTCATCCATGGTCATCCAGTCCCTCAAATAATAAACTCATTGTGATATTCCCTTCAAATGGTTGTGCTTTTTAGAAAATTTCAAATTAAAAAATGTTTTGTTCAGTTATATTTGAAAAATGTTTTGCTCAGAAACTTTTCTATGAATCAGTGTATTTTGAGTAATTGACAGTAAATTTCACAGAGTGATCATAGGTCTACAAGCTTAATTTTTCACAAAAAGTGATGATCAATCTAGATAAATCTTCTACTATAATTTACACAGATGTCCATTTCCTGCCAAACCAGTTTTTAATTTGATGTACTTTTTGTAATTTTGTTGATTCAAATTCACATATTATCAAAAAAATCACACTCAAGGATAGTAGGTCATGTCAGGAAATAAAGTACTCATTGTAAGCAGGAGCTCAAAGAACTGGACTTTAATTATATATTTTAGTATTTAAATGGCTAATTAATCACTTTTGTCCTAAAAACATTGGCTGAGCTGTGAATTATTTCCCAGTTCTTTGTGGACAAATTGGAAATTGATAATCAGTGGGCCCTGCTTACAGTAAGCAATTTGGTTCTGCTTTATTAGTAACTGCTTTATTATTGTTGTATTTCAGTTTTGCCTTTTACTGTGATTGCCCTTTGAATTTCAGACCAACCACACAGAAGAAAGGTAAATAGTGTATATCTTACAATCATTGGACATTGCAGTTGTGTTCTAAATATATTTCTGAGTAATAGTTCTGGCAAGTTACCATTGAGTCTCGTTGAAGGTTTATTTTTTTACATTAGTAGAACCCATTCAGGAATAGCTGAGCTGTGAAACCTAATAATATTTTTTCCTAAAATAACTTGAAAATCAAGTGGGCTGCTACCCGTTTAAAGGGGGCTCCTGATAGCAATTCTCGAATTTTAGCCTACAACCCTTAGGTGCCCCTCTGCGTCATCGGTCAACACGTGCACTTGTGTATTTCCGCCGGTGCATTTTGTTTACTTCCGTTGTCTCTTCTGTAATTATATTTTTTTAGATTTTGTCAATTTCTATATTTAACAACAGTAACTACATATTTTACGTGATTTCTAGAGATTACACGACATATGATGGCAAAAACGGCCTCAAATGCCATAAATTGATGGTTCTCGAATGACGAGAAAAGTCTAGAACTTTCGTCGTCACTTAGATATATATCACTTAGATCTATAGCGTGTTGTAGAATCTAGATCTACCGGTCTGTGCATCCGGTACAAAATTCTCATTGGTTTATGTTCCAGGTTTATCTTTGAAAGTCTCAAGATTGAGAAGTCAACAAAATGTCTGTGGTCGGATTTGATTTTGGATACCAATCATGCTACATTGCCGTGGCAAGGCAGGGAGGAGTGGAAACGGTGGCAAATGAATTCAGTGACAGAAATACACCGTAAGTAGATAGATCTAGATCTAGTACAAACGATATAAACGTTTTGTACGACTTAATAACTGTCAAAAATAACGTAATCTTCTGAGTTTCATTTAGACAACGAGTCCTCGTGGCACGAATTTTTGACATTTTGGTCCTGCTAGCCTTCTTTTTAACCTTTTGTTCCAGGGCCATTGTTTTACTGTCAGACAAAAACAGAGTCATGGGAAGTGGAGCAAAGACGTTAATGATGAGCAACCTGAAGAACACTGTGATGGGTTTCAAAAAGTTCATAGGTCGCAGTTATAACGACCCCCAAGTGCAAGCTGAGAAAAGTCGTGTACTGTACGAAGTTGTAGAAGGACCAGACGGCACAACAGGGATACGGGTAAAACCTCGTATATTCGCAGACAACAGATTAATATGTACACTTACACTTGAATGTAAATGCAAATTCAATGTCTATTTTTTTTGGTGGCCCATAATGGTATGAAAGTCAGTCGAGGGTGTTTTTTCAGTACTTTAGTGTACAAACCATGTTTACTTAATATGTTGAAAATTCGTGACTCTACCGTACCTTCCGGAAGGGCTTCCACAGTGGACCTGGAGGTACCTTTTCATTGCAAAGGTTCCACACAGGTCAGAGGACTTGTTTCAAAACCTATGTCCATTTTTTTTCAGGATGTAGCATATTTTGATCATGTGTCTCATAAATTTTATTTGGCATCACATTCTCCTTCAACCTTTCAAATTCTTCTTACAAATTTAACTAAATTAAAAAAAAAAAAATTAGCAATGAATGCGTATCGTCGGGAAATAAAATTATTGGGAAGGAAGTGAGATAAAAGCAGGATGAAAATAAAAATATAACAAAAATTTGCGGCATTTGGATTCCTTGATCATTTTATTACATGTCAGTGCAAAGACTGAAATGTATTTTCCTTCCTCAACTGAAGTCTATAATTTGATGTGCATTTATTTGAATATAATAACCGCTGAAATCTTGCGCGATGTATTTGCACTTTCCAAAAATGTCGAAGACAATGTGTGATACTATATAAATTCTAACCTACCGTTTTGCAGGTTAATTATCTGGGAGAGT
>JBCAUG010511641.1:0-15097 GCA_038406175.1 Haplosyllis leylae | reverse complement strand
TCAAACCATAGATACATCTTGCTTATGTGGAACTAGACGTAAGATGCACCTTAGAGAGATCTACGGTACCAGAGGTCTAAGGACTTGCCCGCAGCGATACACAGTCTCAGCCGTACCTGAGACCAACTGCCGTACCACCGCATTCGTTACACCTAAAAGACCTCGCATCACAGTCCACAACAAATCGGGTTTTTTTGCAATTTAAAACCAATCTGACATTTCTGACATTTTTGTACAATATTGACATGAATGTTTTCAAAAAGTTACAGCAAAAAATTAAGTTACCTTCAATGGAAATTGACCTCACAATTCACCATCACTGGTTAAGAAGTCTGATGCTCATCCAAATGTGCCAATAAGACATGTATTAGGTGATCTTTAAGCTGAATGTTTTCACGCACCACTTCGCGTCTTGGTCTTGGATCATTTATAGAAGTAAAACAGCATGATGTTATAGGGACTGAAAGCCTGAGACTGACAAGCAATGCTATCACCTCAAGGTTTGATCAAATATGACTTTTATTCATTTGACATTCACCTTGACCCAATGAATTTGAAACTCAAACTTGACCTAAATATAGTCAAGATGTATCTGTATTCTCAAATTTAAGTTTAAGTTTCAGTTTAGTTATACCCTGAACAAACGGACGAATGGACAGACAGACAGATATACACACAGAACATTATACCCATCAACCCCCCAACCTACCCCATCACAAGCAACCAGGACGGATGTATAGCGCGGGCAGTACGCCTCTTGTGGTCAGGCAGGAGGACTTCTTGTTTTTTGTGTAAATACTGTTTTTTCCCTCCGGTGATCCTTGTTCTGACTTTAAAAATTGTGCTCTTCCCATTGGCTAAGCGCTAATCTTCGCATGAAAGATGAATTAAATAATTACCTTGAAGTAGTCATCACTGTGACCTTTGTTGACGTCTGTTTAGTTTTATGTAATCTATTTGGATTAAAACTTCCTCTAAAGAGAACTTAACTTCAGACAAGCGACACGTCACGCAAGAACTTTGATTTCCAGAATTAAAGATCCTGGTTGAAAATCAGAAAGTGAAAGCCACAGTACGAATACAAATGCGATTCGAAATGTTCTTTCTGGTACAAAATATATCACGCTTTTAACATGAGTAGTAAAAATAAATTTTGAATTTGAAGATAAAAATTTGAAATACAAAAAACTATTTTGTTTTGGTTTAACTGCTGACTGGTGTTTCAATTTGTAATTTTCAAATTTAGACAAAGTAAAGAAAATTTACTAATGCTTCTAGGTGTCCGACACATATTCACCCCGAGGTGAGCTTCTATTTTTAGTAATACCAAAAATCTAGAATGAAAGAGTCGTTGAAAGATCACATTCGAGTTTTTCCAAATTGACAGAATCCACAGAGTACTATTAATAGCAATTTTGAAAAGAAAAATGAATAAAAGTAGTATTCTACAAATTCTACAGATTCAATAGAATTCAAATCGGAAAAACTCAAATGGTACAATTAATAGCTGTAGAGCAGATTTGGTCGAAAAAGGTGAATAATTGTGTTCATATTCACACATATTATTTTAGATAACATCAGTTCCAGATTTTTATTAATCAAGATAAATCTGTGGACTTGAGCCGTCCTTGAGGAAGCGATGCTTCCCACGAACCGTAAACGTGATGAGGCTACGTGATACTGTTATTTTTCTATGTTTTTACAGCCAGTGATAAATTTTGTGGAACATGCTGCGCAAGCCTTTAATTAATAATACGTATTGAAAGAACTGACATGTCAAGGTATGTAGCAGAAAATAAAGCTTAAACTGAAACACCAAAATGTCAGATCTGGCAATTACGGAAAAAACACGATTGGTTCGTGAGATAAATTTGTGCTCGCAAGTAAACTTCATAAAATGACTATGTTTAGAATTACGACATCGTCTTATATTCTCCCAAAACAGCGATTACATGTCAAATGGGTTATTTTTACTCCAGGGTGGACTGCTTGAGGAGCATACCCCAGGGCACAGCTCCAATCCACACAAGTCTTATCTCTGGCTAAAATCAGGTGCTCAATTGTGACCTTACTGTTCATTTTGAGTTTAGACTCTATTGTCTGTGCCCACCCGAGAATCTCATGCTCATAGGGACAAAGTTCTACGAAACAAGTTCCAACAAGCAAACTCCAGCTAACCACTTGACTGATTAATTGTCATAAAATCTCATATATTAGTCTTTTAGCATTTAGATATAAAGAATTTGTACAATCCCGAATCTCACAAAAACATAAGGTAAGAAAACCTCCCATTAAAATTCCAAGGTATACCACCCAGAGTCCCTATTCCTCCTGTCCATATGGTTGGCGTAGGGTTCCATACCCAGCATTGACTAGGTAGTCCTTCCTGAAAGGCCTACTTTCCACATGGTCCTTTTCTCCTGAATGAGCGGGCTAGATCCTCCAGCCTGTTTCAGTGCATCATTGGATGGACCCCCTCCCCCGTGAACAGAAAAAAAATTGCCTTCCTTCGTACTACGTTACGGGGTAGGCAATTACCATTCATGCATTGCAAATCTGAGTTGCGATTACTTAATAATGGACAGGGCAAAGTTTTATACTTTAGTTCACACAGATTTGGAAACATTGTTCTTCAAACAACAGCTTCCAAAAATGTTACCCATCAGAACCAATAGGAGAAAATTGGGAATTACGCCTGAACGAATCAGTGGTCTACAGCGCTGCAACCCCTATTCACTAAATCTGCACATGTGTGAAACAGGGGATTCAATTGGCCCGTTTACACGCGATTTCGGCCTTTTTTAATTCAAAAGAAATCCCCTAATGGGAGAAGTAATGGCTTTACACATGAGGGTAAACCGTTATTTCGAGCCGATTCATTTCTAAAAAGTATATATCTAAAATCTTTGTAATGCGGACCAGTTAAAAGATGTTGCCTTTCATATTTATATTTTGTGATTCTTTTCTAAAACGTTTTTTTTTTCAAAGATGCACATAGTTGGTATGAGCCACCTGAGGCACCCCATGCAGGAACCAGAAGAAGCCACTCTGATGCGGAGTGCCGCGGGGAATAACCCTCCTTATTCTGCAATGTTTCGCCGCAATAAAAAGAATAGATTGGCATTTATCAGTATTCAGTAAATTTTGTGCGACAAGTCCTGGTCAATTTCAATTTCTTCACCAAATTCTGCTACGGAATTGCACTTCACATATTTTATTTCAGCAGTTCACAGAAAGGAATGTGTAAAATAAAGTGAAGGAAGTAGAAATCAAAATCAAGTCAAATGAATTTAAGCACTTGTAAGTTGATATAAAAAGACCTTTTACACACTATCACATTTTAATTGGTTCGGCAAATTAGTTTCTCTTTTCTGCTCAGACCAGTAATTTATGTAGCTACCTGGTTCACAGGCAAAGGAGTATTTTCTTCGGTCTAGATGAGTTGCTTAACGTATCCCTTGCACACTGCAAACCTTAGATCGGAGAAACGGAACTGTTTGCAACCCGTTTTGGCTGATTTGTACGTGGGTCGATGGACCACTTTGAAAGCTGAAAAATAACTGCAAATTACCCTGGATTTCAACCGACCACGTAGTACGAGGAAGGTAATGTTTTAGTCGTGTTTGTCTGTTCACCAAGAGCGGGGAATCAGCGCGGTGGATTGCATGTAAACTGTTGAACTTGAAGCAAGTTTAAGAAAAACACAAAAAGTAGAATTTCATTTTCGGTACTTTCACAAAAGTTTTTAAAATATGCCTATACGCTAGATGTTTTGATTCGTCAGTCTGTCCACATGGAATTTTCTGATGACACTTTGCCAATTCTTCTAAACTTTTGAAAAACTGTTTGATTGCAGAAAACTTGAATGAAGTTAAATCAAGTTTATAGTTTATTGACAAAACTGTTTTAAAAATATTGACAAAGTGCCATCAGAAAATTCCATGTGGATAAACTGATGAATCAAAACGTCTAGTGTATAGGCAGATTTTAAAAACATTGGTGAAAATACTAAAAGAGTAATTCTCTTTTTTTTCTGTTTTTGCAATTTGCCTGCGATCCGCCATGCTGATCCCCCCGAAGAGGGTCCCTATTACATGTTCAATGAGGTTTTCATCTAATTGGATGAATTAGACGAATTGGACAGAGGCAGTGGTGCATGAAATATGTGCTTTTTAAAGTTCCCCACAAGCACAGTTGACTCTGTGGTGTAATGGTTAAAGCAGTTGGAATATAAGCGGCAGATCCTGGACTGGAACCCCACTTTTGTAAAAATTCTTTTTGTCCAATTCATCTAATTAGACAAGACTTTTGAAAAAACTCCAGTGCAAAGCCACAATAACAGTGTCTATTCTTTCAGAAAATTTAGAGAAGTCCAGACAGCTCAGGTCACGAGATTTCAGACAATAGTAAATACCTTTGAGGCCAGATCTATTAGTAGTAGAGCAATTGGAATCAGAAAGGCCACCCAGACATTTCAACTTACATGACATTGTTTCCACAGAAACAAGGCCTTCATGAGTACTTAGAAAGGCAATGTTTGCTTTCAGCATAACAATGACACGAAATCTAAACCTTATCCATAAATTCATTTCCCACAAGTTGAATTCATCCAAATAACTATTTGCATTTAGATAGTGTTGCATGCAAAAAGTTACGACAAGTTGTGAGTAAATCGTTCCTTGAGGCACAGGCTTCCCATCTGGAGTAACTTCTTTTGCCTAGGCGTGTTTTCTTGTGTGATTCTACTGTGTAAAAACAATACTGTAGTTAATTTGTCAAACAAAACGCTATTTTTCTTCACAGCGAAGATTAATTTATTTCATTTTCAAAATTGAAAGATACTTTTTGCGATAAGGACAAAAACGCTTCTGTATTTTCTAACTGAAACATTTTTACATGACAATGTTTACTTTAACTCGCTTTGCTAAAATGTTTCATCAGGACTGAGGAATAGGATCTACATCTCCTTTTTGTTAAACGAAAATATGCAACTTAGGCACATATACAAATTTCTAGGTTTTTGGGGTCCAAAATATTTTAGTTTTTAATTAAATTAAGATCAGCTGAGATGTACATCCTGTTGTAACATAAATAACTATTAATATGGTAGTTTCTCTCAAATAAATGTTAGCCAGTCAATATTTTAGTCTGCCTCAATTATTCCATCAAAGTTTAGGTTTCCAATGCGGTCTCTTATTTTATTGAGAATATTCTGGATTTCCTCTGGAAACAGATTTTTTATCACTTTCAGATAAATGTATTGTGATGCGTTCATCTGCTAGGTCCTCAAATGAAGTATTATTCTCTTTCTGATGGTGTTTTTAACCTTGGATCTGATACTGCACATAAGCTTTCTAAGAAATATTTCAAGTTTCATCTGAATTCCATTTTATTGGCTTGTTAAATTGGTACTTGAAATTATTCATTAAGTATAATGTTTTTCTCCAGTTTACGGTGGTCATCTCAACTCTCTCTTCTTCTAGTAAAGCCTTTTTGGGTAATAACATTTTAACATATCTCTTGGGTAACTAAATCTTGATATCACCCGTAGCATCATGATATAACTTCAAATGTGACAGAAATTTTATATTGATGAAATAACTTGTTTCACACACAAGCTAACCTTTTTTACAAGAGTGAAAAATATATGTGGGTCCCTCTAAAGTCTAAAGTATTCCTTCCTACTTCTTAGTTCACCAGAAATTTACAGCTAATAAATACTCCACTCTGTGGATTAGCCTACATTTCGTCTCTCAGGCTGTGAATAAGAAATCAAGATTTGTCGACTTGTTGGGGTTAAGTGAGGCCTATTTGTCACTATTTGCTTGATAAATACACGAGTATCTGCCGTCGTGTACATCTATTTGTCTTGATTATTGGAATGCATGAGAATGTTTTATGATGTTGTCTTATTACAATACATCAATATTCCTGTTTGTCACGGTTTTTGTTCGGCTTCCTGGAACCTCGGATGAAAAAGATAGGATGAAAAAATGGGGCAGAATATTAATTTTTTGCAGCAGCTGATAAAATACTTTGTTGAAGGCTATATTAGCACACTTTTTACTGGAAAGTGCATTATAATTTGTACTTTTAGATATGTTTTGTTGCAATTAGTTAGATATTTATAGTATGACATTTTTTGTCTGAGGGTTTAAGTGAATTTTAAGCACCGTTTGAAATTTTATATTTGTCTTTCAGTTAACATTTTGAAAGCGGTTATGTCAATGCACATTGATGTTCATTTAAAACTTTCATTGTCATCATTTAATATAGTTTACTAAGCAAAACACGAAAGAGGTCAGCATTTGTTTTAATTATGAATTTGTGCAATAAAATGCAATGTCATTGTGAGTAAAATTTGCGACCGTATTACTGCCACTAATTGTCAATCTAAACATTTGAGCTTGGGAATTTCCTATTTGGTTCCAGCACCGATTCGGTTAAAATATCCTCACTTCTCATCCATTAATTTCATTCCCCCTTGCGCCTTTTTCATCTCTTTTTTTCGCGTGGCATTGTTTTTTGGACCACCAATTTGCGTAATAAGTTCAAGTGAACAACTAGATAATAAATGCTTGGGTCCCAATACAAAGAATAGTTTGAATAATTTTGGACACCCGTAGGTTATGAAAATACTATTTAGTGACAACTGATTCGTTGTTACAACGTGCATGACAACGGGAGCAGAGACGAAATAGAAACAAGCAAGAACGTGCTACAATGTGCAAAAATGTTTACTCCATTGCTTTCTTTACAAAAGAAATTCTCAACGGACTGTGTAACAATAGTATGAATATATTTATGTAAAAACTTTGATTCAATTGCTTACTTTTTGTGTAACTATGTGCATATTTTTTTCAGATATTTTATTCTTTAGAGTTTTGCATAATTCCTCCACCAGTCTTGGCCTTCTCCTTCTCCGCTTCATAGGCCTGTTCCCAGTCCTGTCCGTCAAACTTCTCCCCGGTTATCTTGAATTCCAGCCATGGGTCTAAGCAATGTGGCATCACTCCTGCAAGAAATTTTCATTTGCATAAAATTCAGACAGTTTCGTAAGCACAGATGAATTGCAAGTAGGTTTACTTTATTTTGATCAGTGGATACCCATGATAATGCAGAAAAAAATTGCACAAGCACATTATTGTTTGGCTTCAGTCCTTGTTTCAAATGCCATAATTGTTTCAACAAGACGTCTAGATTTTAAAATAGTCCAAACGCCGACAATATTCTATCATCTCATAGAGTCACTTTAGCTTTTTTAGATTTGCAAACCATATCGACATCATTCGAATAATTACGTCTATTGTCGTACTTGATCATTTTTGGCAGATGTTCTCAACCTACAATAAATGAAAATGTACTTTACCACCGTGTCGGAAGAATGTCCAATTCTGACTGGTTCGTAAATAGTTTTTAATGGTTGTCTGTGAGGATTTTTTTTATTCAGTCAGAATGTGGTGTCAGAAGAAGCACTAAATTTCTCATAGACAACCATAATAAAACCATTTACGAAATAGTCAGAATTAGATATTCTTCCGTCAGGTTGTTTACCGTATCCATCTGGGTTAGAGCGCGGTTGGTAGAAGCTCTGTACTCCGCATGTTTTGCAAAATAGATGCCTAGCTTTCTTCGTTTCGAACTTGTACTCCGTTAAATTTTGGTCACCCTGAAACGAATTATAGAGGCTCGTTTACACGTACCGTCAAAGTCACCGATTTTTTTGTACCGTTTAAAAATGAGTTCAATGCAGTTCAATTGAGCTGTTTACACATAACGTTAAAAAGATCAAAGG
Source organism: Haplosyllis leylae (assembly GCA_038406175.1). Lineage (NCBI taxonomy): Eukaryota > Metazoa > Annelida > Polychaeta > Phyllodocida > Syllidae > Haplosyllis > Haplosyllis leylae. The sequence continues at coordinate 7,302 of JBCAUG010511641.1, read as the reverse complement.
TGCCGCTCACAAAAACATTGACTTTGACGGTACGTTATAACGAGCCCTTAATGACCAACTGAAACCGACAGCAAAATAGAAATCTATTTTCATTTTGCTGGAATTGAATAGACGTTTTGTTTAGTTGTTTAATTTACTCACCTGGAGCAACTTGAACTTCGAATGCGGCACAATAAAATGACGATTCTGTTTCTTGGTGCAAACGCTGCAGCTGTTTGTGAACAGAATAAGTTATTGAATAAGAAAGTATTTATAGGAGTACTTGACAGTGAAAAATAGAATCTGGTACTCTCTTTAAAGGCACTGAGTGAACAATCTAGTGTTTCCTATAAAAATGTTGACTTTTATAAAATCACTAAAAATTACTGAGTTAGAATTTAACTGTCCGAATCATACTTTTTCAATTTGAGAATCAAACAAGAGGTCAACCAGAAAAGACAAATGAAAATACATGTCTACCTTCAGATTGTCTTTTGTATAACTTGCAAACCATAAAAGCACAGCAACACACATACTTGCAGTCGAAGACGGTTAGAGTCTCCGGGGCCTTCACCTCGAACTTGACTGCTCCACAGTGACATCCTCCAGTGTACCTCACGAGTCCATCGGACGACATCTTCTACGTCTCGCTTGACAGGTAAAAACAATATAGATGGTCAATGTCAATAGAATGGATGTGCAAGTTGTGGTTTTCTATTTAAACTACCACAACATCGAAGTTAACAGCGACTTTTAAAGCAGAAATACAAATAATTACACGAGTGAAAGACAAATATTCTAAGTGGCGTTACTGTGAGGACACGCGTATCACAAAATGCATCGTCATTATCTTAGAAAAAAATTTGACTTGTCACGCAGACCGAAAAGTGCATGTTCAGCGCACACCTTATGGCTTATTCACACAGCACGGGAACGGGACAGGCTCTGGGAACTGGACTAGCACAATAGGAAACAATCGATCCTGGTTCCTGATTCCCTGCCTTGGCCCTCTGTGAACATTTCTGTACAACATACAGGTACCCATTGCCCGTGGTCCTGTTCCCTGTACCTGCCCTGGTCCCGTTCCCGTGCAGTGTGAATAAGCCATTAGAACTGCTTGCGTCTGGTGTTTGAATACCATTCCGAGTTTTTTCAAGGTTGGTTATATTGGTACCAAAAAGTTTCGAAAAATTACAAAAATGGGTACTCCAGTGGAGTGGAATTGAGCGATGGGTGGTATGTCAACATTCCACCCAGTGATTCTAGCTATTATCATCAAAGTCCAAAATCTAAATTGATCAATGATTGACCCCACAGGGGTCTTTCTAAATACTATCTACCTCAATGGCTGACTGGTTGAGTGTTTAATGGCCAAACAGAGATTGCCAGATTAAATCCAACAGAAGGTATGTTGATAACAGCCAGAACTTTTAGCACTTCAAAAAATTTCAATTGATTCATTCTAAAAAATTGAGCCGATTGAGCTTATTAGACTAAATATGATTGAAACGGGGAATAATAATCTAACTACTTAAGTTATTTTTCAAAGTAGTCCTCATGTTCTGTAAACTTTGCATGTGGTATTTCTAAGCCCTCCTTGCAGTTTTTGTTTCTTGTGATAGTTACTATACAGCAGAATATTACTGCAAGCAGCAAAGTTTCAATCTGTTGCTCAAATTGAGCTAATATTGGAATTGAAAATGGGCATGATGCAGTGGCGGATCCAGGATTTCCAAGAAGCGGGGAGCGCCAACCTATTATTTGGCCAATTTCCCCGAAAACTGCATGAAAACGAAGACATTTTTGGCCCAGCGGGGGCGCGCGTCCCTCACCCCCTTCCCAAGATCCACAACTCTGATTCCAACTATTTGAATTACGGAAAAAAAATATTTTGTAAAAATCATGGATACTAAAAACTGCTGTCTCCTAGAGGGAAACACTGACCACAGCTCATACCTTTCAAACAAATCAAAATTGAATTATTTTTTGGTACAGAGTAATTCATCAGAACGGACACATCCATAGTTGCTTTTGGTGTATACTGTACATTTTAATAGTCAACATTTTACTTAAGTTATTAACATTGCCAATTGTTTAAATAATATACTTCTGATTTCAGGAACGAACCTTAAATTTTGTTTTCGTGGCAAAATTAAATTGCAACGGTGAGCATGTGTGCCACTGTGTCCTAGATTTAATCCTGAGTAAACAATACTTTGTGATATTAAAAAATGTATTGTCCATTGGGAAAGATAATTTTTTAAACAAAGGACCTGTATTGAATGAAATGTTTAATACAGAACTTAGAACTTGTTTATTTACACGACTTTTCTTGGTAGGGTACAAACGTTAACATTTAGTTGTAAATAAAAACAAGAACGTGTTTGATGTAAAACAGTTTTATTGCAAAAAAATTCAAATATTACTCCCAATGTTTCCTGGATCAATTTTACACTTTCACAATATTATTTCAGCAAACAGCATTTATCTTATCAATCTGATCATTATAAATCCAAATCCCTTGCAATAGAAATATACAAGTGTTGTTATGTCTGTCATTTGAAACATTTTTAAATTACTTTTTAAGTTTTGCTGCTTCTTCCCAATTCTTTCCGTCAAAAGTGTCTCCAATAATCTTGTTGAATTTTGGTTCTGGATCCAAGCAGTGTGGCATAACACCTGGCAAGAAAAGAGTCTAGTACTCAAGCACGTAGTAAAATATGCAATTTATATGGCTTTTTTCAATCATGAATTAATTTTTTGCTTTGTTCTTACCATAAACACCTTGCTCTGAGTTGTAGCGAGGTCGATAGAAACTCTGTACTCCACAAATCTTACAGAACAAGTGGTTTCCTTTCTTTGTCTCAAACCTGTAGTCAGTTAGACTGTCTTCTCCCTGCGGATGTAAAATCATTAGAACTATTGGTAATTGATTAGAGAGTCACATTGTGGATTGAATCCCTGCTTTCAGGCACACTTTCCAGTCTTTTCCGCTTGCTTTATTAGGAGTGGTGAACCACAGCCTTTTCACACTTTTGAAATATTCACTTATTATTTTACCCGTGGCAATCAACTATATGGTACCATATTTAAAACAATAACTCTCAATTTGAGAAACAAGTATTTTATTGGGCTTTTAATAGATCTTATATCCCATTTAAATCTTAAAATGATTAGACAAGATGTTTTTACCTGAAGAAGTTTGAAATTGGAATGAGGAACAACAAAATGACGATTTTGATTTTTGGTGCAAATGCTGCAGCTGTTTAAAAAAAGAAAGAAATGCAATTAGATTCTTACTGTCAAAATCTAAGTTTTTCATGAGAAGTTCACTTTTTTCATTTTTAGCAGTTCTTTTCGGGTGAACCAACTGGAATGTTGCATCAGAAATGCAAAGTCACATTTTAATGTAGACTTTTCGTGGCTATCTAATCCACATAGATTTTAGGCATTCCTTAAAATTCCTTGGTAAGAGTACCCTCCGACAAAAGTTGAGGTTCAGCATTTCTCTACATTTCGGCCAATAGTTTTTAAAAAAAAATGAGGGACGCTTCGAATACTTACGTGCAGTCTGTAACCACCAAAGTTTCAGGAGCTAGAACTTCATATCTAACTGCTCCACAATGACATCCTCCCGTGTACTTCACCAATTTCTCTGACATTACGATCGTCTGAGTGAGAGGCAATATGTCCTATTTTAAGATTGCCTGATATTTATACTTGATGTGAAAGTTAATTATAATAAAAAGTACCAACTATATCGCAAGTGCCGTCCGTACACACTGGCGCGGATTCAGGATTTTGCCAGGGGGCTGGGACTCAGCTTTGAAATTTTTAAGGTGCTGCCATAGAAATGCTGAAGAACATGAACAAAGCAAGCCAGTTATAAGTGGGTTCCAGGGCCTTTTTGGAGCCTGGAATTTTAGGGGTTTTAAATGCTGATTATGCATTCTCTTACATTATAGAGACTCTTTTCCTCTCAAATCTTACATTCAGTTCACCAAAAATTGATAAAAAAGTACATTTTCTTTAGTTTGCTTGTGATTCATATATTTTTATGAAAAATTGTCAAATATTATGTGATTAATAATAGATTGTTCTAATCTAAGGTCCCAGTCAATGTCATACAAGGACAAATTTACATCAAGACAAGTCCAAAAATCAAGATTGCATTTGTTAACATGCCACAATAAATGAAAGCCTTTGACTGAGGTTTGTGTTCCTGATACCTTAAAATATATTAAATCAATACCAAAAAGCTGAGACTTCATTGCAGTAAGTAAAGTAATTTATTTAACTTCAATTATGAAAATTCAGGGAATATTTCAGAAATAGTATGCAGCGTGTAGGGAGATAAAAACGCAGGGAAAAAATTAAACAGAGCCTTAAAATAGTCTGTTTTAGGGCTTCAAAACTAGGGGGTCTTTTGGTTGCCGTCACCCCCTGGTCCCCAACCCCCGGTCTGTGCCTGCTTTGATAGATCTAGTTTTGCTGAACCTGCGAAAATCTCCGAAACCGATAATGGTGGAAATAAAACCGGTTGAACACAGTGATAAAAATTGACATGACAAGGCAATTTTAACTTTTTGTTACTTCTTTATTATTTTATCGACATGGAAGCTCATATAACCAGACCGTTCTTACCAAGAAAATTCTATTTTAAACTTAATCTTGGTTTTCTTTCTAAATTTAGCAACTCCACTGAAATCAGTAATGGTTTAAAAAAAAGCAAATGCATTGACTATTGAATCATAACACTATCAGCAGGAGAAAAGTCGGAATTGGAAATTCAATTTTTTTTAAAAAGTTACCTCCAGTGGGATTTGAACTCACAACACTGTCCATCATTCGATCTGAGGTGGAATGCTTATCCGAATGGGCCACAGAGGCCTGTGCTACTTGACAGACCTTTAACTGAAGTTTGTCTCACACACCATTTCACATTTGAAAAATCATTAAACCATGTCTGATGTGAATACTGTCTTAAAATGTGAAATTTGATCTTATTGTGAAAAACTCGAGTCAGTGTTCTGCCATGCTCCCAACTTCATTTACCAAATCTGCGAAGGTGTGAAACAAGCGATTCAAATTGGCCTGTTTGCGCGGAATTTAGGTGTCCAAATTCAAAAAAATTCCTGATGTCATAGCCCTCATTTACCAAATCTGCGAAGGTGTGAAACAAGCGATTCAATTGGCCTGTTTGCGCGGAATTTAGGTGTCCAAATTCAAAAAAATTCCTGATGTCATAGCCCTAGACAAGTCAGGATTTTTTTTGTCTGACACCTGGGACAGTATGTCAGTTTGAGTACACCCCCTGAGCAATATCGTGACAGCGCATTTTACTAAAGTAGAGCAAACTCAAATACACAAATGAACGTGAACATTCTAGGTATTGTCACTATTAGGACGGAAGTGTATCTCAAAAACTGCATCGTCACGAGCGTCTGGGTAAGAGGCAATATGTCCTAATTTAATATTACTTGATATACTTGACCTGAAATTAATAAATCGTGTGCGTGTGCGTGTGTGTGCGCGCGCGTGCTTGTGTGTGTGTGTGTGTTTCAGAACGTTTGGATATATTCTGCGAATACATTTATTCATAACTTTAGGAAAGAGAGAGAACAATTATAGAGTGAATAATTGATACAAATACGCAACGCAATGTTTACTATGAAAACTTTTGACAATAATGAAAGATTTGCGAATTTCCCAAGTCTCAAAAAAAAAACTGGCCCACTTGTCTACTATTCCTTTCTTATCATATTCCAAAATCAATTAAAAAACAAAGATATTAAAAAGTACTTTTATTTCTTCAAATATTCGTAATTATGGTACATTTTAATAGCAATGGCAACCACAATTTAGTGCTAATAACTGAATGTTATCCGATCATAGATGAGGCGAATAGGTTGATTTCAATTCCAAAAATTATGAACGCAACTTTAAAAAGTTTATCCAATTATACCCCATAGAATTAAAGATCGTAAAGACACAACGCAAAATTTATCGATTGTTTCTGAGTCTTTATGTTTCTAGCAATCAATGTTTCCTTCCTGATTTCTTCTGTTTTCTCTCCTCCTTTTCTTTCTTCTTTTCTAAACGTGCGTTTTCCAGTCTCTCGTCATACTTTTTCATCCCATATTTGGCGCCGTATGTGACCGCGATGGCCGTGAGAATGGAAACAGATACTCCAAACGACCTCATGTACTTATCTGCGTCTGACAAAAAAAACAATGACACTTTGCAATTATTTCACAAAGTAAAATTTGAAGTAAATTTTCAGTGTGGCTTTTCCATTTTGAAACTTATCAAAAACTGTGGGCGGCCACTTCTGTTTCGTAGCCAAAAGGTGGGGTTATCTCCCAGTGGCGAATCGCCGCTCGGGCCAAAATTTCTTCATTTTCATGCAATTTTCGGGAAAAATTGGTCAAATAATAGGCTGGCGCTTCCCAGGGGTCCCCCCCCCCATGGGAAATCCCGGATCACCCACTGTGTCCTATTAATATTTGCCACTCAATGTGGTGACTATTCCTCGTTTGCGGTCAAGTTTTGAGAAATATGGTGGCGGCGGTTGGAAAGGAGGAAAAATTGTTGTACATTTTTTATGTGATAGAAACATAAAAGAGCGTGAGCACGAACCATTTGTGGTAATGCCAAGTTGCATTTGACACTCCTTGAATTCATTTTTCAGGTCGGTTATTTCATTTTTGTATTTTGGTTCTGTCTGGTCGAGTACCATTCTGAGACCCGCATTCATCATTTTGAGCTGTTCTCTTTCTGGTTCGCACTCCTTCACCGCTCCCCTACAAATCAACAGTTCTTCGTCACCCTCTTCCTTCGCCACCTTGACTTTACCAAGCTCTTCAATGGTTGCACTGAGTTTGATTTCGCAGAACTCAGCTGGACTTTTTGATTGGTAGAACGTTGGTTTGGGTCTCTCTGGTCTCTTTGCACTGGGTGCCGTCAGGGTTGGAGTTGGTGTTGGCTTCGTCTTATCAACGTCTTCCTTTTTGCCTGCACAGTCTTCTAGTTTCTCACTTGTTAACTTCGAAAAGGCCTTGGCCGAGTCCAGCTAATAAGTGTCAAAAGTGAATCAATATTTAAAACAAGAAAGTCCTCCTGCGTGAACGCAAGAGGCATACCGTCCGCTGCGTAGCCGACTTGTATGGGCGGGGGGTACTCAGCCTGACTTGTACCAGGGGGTGGGGGATACTCAACCTGACTTGTACTGGGGGGTACTCAACACCCCCTCCCCCAACTGGACTGGACTGAGTACCCCCTGGCTGGACTGAATACCACCCAGCTGCACTGGACTGGGGGGGG